>JACAXG010000198.1:678868-733269 GCA_018881555.1 Amblyornis subalaris
TCCCTCCCTCCATCCATTCATCCATCCCTCCATCCATCCATCCATCCATCCCTCCCTCCCTCCCTCCCTCCATCCATCCATCCCTCCATCCATCCATTCATCCATCCATCCATCCATCCCTCCCTCCATCCATTCACCGTCCATCCCTCCCTCTGTTCATCCATCCTTCCACCATGCCCCCATCCATGCTCACCTGGCGTGTCTCACACTCGTGTGCCGTGTGGGTGCCATGTGTGTGTGCACATCCCCTTGGGTGGGTGGAGCCAAGCAGGGTGTGGCACACGTGGGTGGGGCTAAGATGGGTGTGGCAGGGATGGGAGGACCCAGCAGGGGACCCAATGGGCTTTCCTTGGGAGCAGGATTTGCTCGATGTCCCCATCAACTCCTTCATCTCCTTCATCCCCATCGTCCTCCTCATCCTCATAGTCCCCTTCATCCCCATCACTCCCATCCTTCCCATCATCCCTTTCATCTCCTTCATCCCCATGACCTCCATCACTCACTTCATTTCTTATCATGCCCTTCACTCCCATCCTCTCCGTCATCCCCATCACCCTTTCATCTCCTTCATCCTCATCATCCCCATTGTGCTCATCATTCTGTCAACCCCATCATCCCCTTCATCCCCATCATCATCTTCATCCCCATCAAMCCCATCATCCCCATTATCACCTTCATCCCCATCATCCCCTTCATCCCCTTCATCCCCATCATCCCCTTCATCCCCATCGTCATCTTCATCCCCATCAACCCCATCATCCCCGTTATCACCTTCATCCCCATCATCACCTTCATCTCCATCAACCCCATCATCCCCATTATCACCTTCATCCCCATCATCCCCTTCATCTCCTTCATCCCCATCATTACCTTCATCCTCACCACCTCCATCACACCATCACACCCATCATCCTCATCATTCCCTTCATCCCCATCTCCCCCTTCATCCCATCATGCCCATCATCTCCTTTATCCTCTTCATCGCCATCCTTCCCATCATCCCCTTCACGCCCRTCATCCCCATCCTACCCATCACATCCCTCCCCATCATCCCATTTTACCCATAACCCCCAACATCTTCATTATTCCCTTCATCCTAATCACCTCCATCATCAGCTTCATCCCCGTTACCCCCATCGTCACCTTCATCCCCATCCTCCCCCTCAACCCCATCATTCCCTTCATCCCAATTCTCCCCCTTACCGCCATCATTCCTTTCATCCCCATCCTCCCCATCNCTTACCGCCATCATTCCTTTCATCCCCATCCTCCCCATCACTCTCATCATTCTCTTCATCCCCATCCTCCTCATCGCCCCGATCATTCCTTTCATCCCATCATCCCCTTCACCCCATCACCCCCATCATCCTCTTCATTCCCATCCTCCCCATCACCCCAATCCTTCCCTCCATCCCACTACCCCCTTCACCCCCACCACCACCCCCATCCTCCCCACCACCCCACCACCCTCCTCACCCTCCCTCCTCCACTCTCCACCGATGAAGACGCAGACCCCGAGCGTATGTCAGGAATCAGTGCCTGTCGCAGGCGCCTAATCTGTTTTTCTAAGCCGCCCACGAGCAGCACGTTTGCCGAATTAGGCCGACAGCTGCTACGGGTCCTTCTCCCCCTCCGCGCCCGCTCCGCGCCGCCTGCCGCAGATGCCGGGGCCGGGAGCGGCGGGTACCGGCACGGCGCCGTGGCCTCGCGCCTCCCGCCGCTCCGCGCCGGCACGCGGACCCCGGCACACGAGGCCCGGACCCTCCCCGGGACACACACCCCACCCACCACCCGTCCCCCGGGAGCGCCGCGCGGAGCACACGCGTGTGCATCCACCTCTTTCCCTATTTTTTTTTTTTTTTTTTTTTTTTTTGGATAGCAGTAGAATGCAGTATGCAAATGAGATGGTTATTACCGCAATGTTCGTCAAGCTGAGCTGAGAAGACATTAATAGCCTGATGAATATGCATGTGAATTTGTTAATTAAGTTAATTATTCTGCTGAAAATGCATTCGTCTTCCAAGGACATTTTCCCAATGATTTTTACATGCTTCAGTCATTAGTCATGCTGTATTTTATCAGGGAAATGAGTTTGCTTAAGTTGCAAAAAAAAAAAAAAAAAAATGGGAAAAGGGGTGAAAGAAAGCAGGAAAACAGGAAAAAAAGGGGAAAAAGGAAAAAGGGAAAAAAAGGGAAAAAAATGGAAAAGAAGGCAAAAAACGAAAACAAAGCGCAGGGCAGAGCAGGAACGGCAGCTCCGGGGGAAACTTTGGGGAAGAACCAGGGCTGCAGGTGGGTGCAGGTGGGTGCATCCCCCCAACTCCCCCCTTCTTCCCCTCTGATGACAAACTTTTTTTTTCTTTTCTCTTTTTTTTTTCCAGTGCCAAATTTCCAACACATTAATTAATTGTTGTAGCCAATTAACTGTAGTTGTGCAAATGAGTTTAGCACTAATTACCATGCAGTGCCTGTAATCACATAAAAAACTTGCTGAGAGGTGGAGGGAGCGGAGGGGGGGGGGGAGCGGGGGCTGTGGCGGGGGGACACGGCGGGGGGACACGGCGGGGTCCCGGCTCCCGGTGGCCCCCGGTGTCGCGGTGCTTGGCTGGGGCCGGGGGCAGGTGACAGGGACACCGGTGTCACCGGGGCTGGCCGGGGACACGGAGGGAGTGGCCGCGGTCAGGGTCACGCGGGGGCAGATGGCACCTCCTGCGCTGTGCCGTTCCGGGCTGTGCCATTCCATGGCGAGCCATTCCATGCTGTGCCATTCCACGCGGCACGGAGCCGTGCTGAGCCGTGCCCTGCCAGGCTGTGCCGTGCTGTGCCACACCACGGCAGGAGAAAGGAGGGGACACGTGGCACCGAGTGGATGCCCGCGGTGAGAGCCCGTCCTGCCCCWCAATGCCCGGCATCTCCCCCGGCAGCGACCCCTCCGCCCACCTGGTGACACTCTGGGACTTGTGGGGGCCTTCTTGTCCCCCTGACCGGGAGTTTCAGCAGGGCTGGGGTGGCCAGGCTGGCCCTGAGCCCCCGGGAACCCCCGGCGCTGGGCTGGCACCTCCCGGCCGGGGCAGGGGCAGCCGGGGCCGTGTCCTCTCCAGCAGCCGGGTTGGCAGCCGGCGGGCACCGGGGACGGGCTGGCTCCCTGCCCGGCCGGAGGATTAGCCGTGCCATGGATACGGACTCCGCAGGGAATGGTGTGCCGCAGGCCTGGGGCTCCGGTGGCACGGCACGGCACGGCACGGCACGGCATGGTGGTATGGCACGATACGGCATGATACGGCGTGGTGCAGCCTGGCATCACCCGATGGGGCATCGCCTGGCATGGCATTGCCTGTCGCATCCCGGCCACTGCCCCCGCTCGTGCCCATCCCGGTGGGCTCCCGCAGCCTCCCCCCGCCGCCCGTGCCCATCCCGGTGGGCTCCCGCAGCCTCCCCCGCAGCCCCCGCCCGGGAGGCAGAGAGTTAACGCGGGACCCGCCGCGCTATAAATTTTGCATCGTGCGGGGCTGGGGGGAGCTGGGCGGGAGCCAGGGGCGTCTCTAGGTAACAATAAACACCCGGGCAGGAGCAGCTGGTGCCCCGACCGCCTCTGCATCACAATGCCGGAATCACGCTAATCAACCGCCCGCACCGCGCCCGCACCGCGCCCGCACCGCGCCCGCACCGCCCGGGCACCGCGAGGGTCCGGCCGGGCCGGGGCCGGGCATGGGGAGGGGCTGGCCACGGTGAGGGTCTGGCTGTGGTGAGGGTCTGACTGGTGAGGATGTGGCCACAGGGAGGGTCTGGCCATGGTAAAAGTCCAGCCATGGCAAAGGTCTGGTCAGGGCGAGGGTCTGGCCATGGTGAGGGTCTGGCCATGGTGAGGGCCTGGTGAGGGCGAGGGTCCGGTGAGGGCGAGGGCTCAGCCATGGCAAGGATCTGACTGTAGTGATGGTCCAGCCAGGCTGAGGATCCTGCTGTGGCGAAGATCTGGCCATGGTGAGGGTCCATCAATGGTGAGGGTCCAGCCATGGTGAGGGTCTGGCCATGGTGAGGGTCCGGCCCTGGCGAGGGCCACCCCCGAGGCTCAAATCCCAGCACCACTCACCAGGGAGAAGGCCTGGTGGCACAGGCCCCGTCTGCTCCCAGCAGAGCATCCCAGGATACCAGGTCAGAAGGGTCTGACCTCTCCAGCCATGGCTGCTGTCACCAGCGCCACAGGGCACGGGGCCAGGCTCTGGTGACACCACACTTCCCTGGAAAATGCCGAGGCCACCATGTGCCACCACCACCCTAACACCACGGACAGTTGCCCAAGCACTGCCACAGCCAGGCTGGAACACCCCAGGAACTTCCTGTCCTGGCCCCACACGTGGCCAGTGGCTTCAGGATGCTGGGGCCTGGCCACCACATTTTGCACCTCCCGTCTGCCAAGAGCTGGGATCTGTGGGGGCTGTGCCTCCCCCATGTGCCCCTCATTTCTCCAGGCAGGCTGGCACTACATGGGGCCACGGAGGCTGTGGTGGCCGAGGGGGTGTGGTGACAGCGGTGTCCCAGGGGGTGTGGTGGCAACAGTGTCCCAGGGGGTGTGGTGGCCCGCGGTGGCCGAGGGGGTGTGGCGGCAACAGTGGCCGAGGGGGTGTGGTGACAGCAGTGGCCGAGGGGGTGTGGTGACAGCAGTGTCCCAGGGGGTGTGGAGGCAACAGTGTCCGAGGGGGTGTGGTGGCAACAGTGTCCAAGGGGGTGTGGTGGCCGCGGTGGCCGAGGGGGTGTGGTGGCAGCGGTGGCCGCAGTCCCCGCTGGCTGCCGTCTGCATTCCAGCGCAGGAGGCAGCTGTGCCACCCCCCCAGTGCCACTAAATATTAATGCTGCCCTACATTGCGCCGCGGCACCTGCCACGGGCGAGCCCCCCCGGCCCTCGCGGGGGTGGGCAGCTGCCCCGGCCCCACCGCCCGGCCGGGCCCCCACGGGGCTGTGCCAGAAGGTGGGGGGGACGTGCCAGACCCAGCTGTGTCCCCCTCCCTGGAGCCAGGAAGGAGGGACGAAACAACGGTGGGGACACAGGGAGCACCGAGAGCCCTCATGGTCGGGGACAGAAAGGTTGGGAAGCCCCCAGGTGCCCCCTCTGACCCAGGGTTCCCCCTCAAGAGCAGATTTGGAGCAGAATTTTCTGGCAAAAGCGGCGGCAAGCGGCTCTGCCTCCGCTGCCACCATCGCCAGGCGGGGCTGAGGACGTGCCGCTCGTCACACGTGTGCCAGCCGGCAGTGGGAGGTGGCCCCGGCGCCCGCCTTGAGCCCCAGCCAAAAGTCCAGAGCCGAAAAGTAGGGGGTGATTGATGGCAGCGTTTGGCGTGTAAGGGCACCCGGCGGCCCAATCCTCCCGCGGCCCCAATTCCTCCCCTGCCCCTATTCAGAGATCATGTTGTCTCATGTTGGTCCCAGAGGCGCCATTAATTAAAAATACATCCAATTAAATGGCAGGTGAAAGCGTGCAGGCACAGCCCCCCCGTGCCTTGGCTCAGCTGCGCCGGTGGCAGCGGGGAGGGCCATGTGCCCGCCCGGGGTGCGSTGCCAGGTCCTGTCCCCGCCGCCACCCTGGGCACGGCGGAGCCCTGTCCCCACCCGGGTGCCCGCTGCGGTCTCCGGGTTGCGGTCACCCGGCCTGTCCCACTCCCAGAGGCCTGGCATGGCAGGTGGGATGCGGTGGCAGCGGGCACCACACGGCCGGGAGGGGAATGTCCCCACAATCGAGGCGCGCTCAGCCCTGGCTCACCGGAATGGCACGGGAGGGCTGGCACGGCCACCACCTCCACACGGGGACTGCGACACGGGGTGGGCGACGCCGGCCTGGCTGCAGCGTCCCTGGGAGGTGGCACCGGGGGGCACTCGGGGTTGGGGAACCCCCCGGGCCGCGGCGGCTCCGCGTTCCCGCTAATTGGAGCCGCTAATGGCGGGCGCTTCCCGCTCCGGGTGCTGGCAGGAGGCACCAGCTGTGCCACCGCCCGCGCYGCCGTTTTAATCAAGCTGTCGGTGCGGGGGGACGGGGCCAGGTGGCCCCGTGGCACAGGGACTCTGTCACCCCCTTGCCATCCTCCCCAGACCCCGTCCAAGGAACCCCCACCCCATCCGTGCYCGCCAGATCCTTGTGCCGCCATCCAAAAACCCACTCGTGCCCTCAAAACACGGCACCTTGATCCCATGGGATGGAAAAAGCTGGATGCCATGGGATGGATAATACTGGGGGGGTTCACATACCCATCCTTCCCCCAAAACCCAACCCCAACACCCTCCTCCATCCCTGGCCTCCAACACCTCCATGGGGTTTTTTTGGGTGGTTTTATCCTTCTCAATCCTTTTATTCTCCCCCCCCCTTCCAAATGCCAGGGAAAGGTGTGAACGGATTTTTGGAAGGAAACGTCTAAATTGGATGAAAAACCTTTAATGCCGACAGCCGGAGCAGCTGGAAGGACAAATATAGCCAGAGAGGAGGAGGAGGAGGAGGATGGGGACACGGTGGGAGGTGGTGGCCGTGCCGAGAGCGACACCTGGTGACAGCCACCCCCCCCGGACACGTGTGAACACGCGTGTGCCGCCCCAGGTGTGTGCACGCCCTGCCACACGCGTGTGCCCCGGGACATCCATCCCCGGGGGCGCGACGCCTGCTCCAGGTGGAGATTCCCACAGGATCCCGTGGGATGTGGGTGTCCCGCGGTGACCTGCTCCATGGGAAGGCCCTTTCCTCTTCCTCCTCCTCCTCCATCACCATTCCTGGAGCAGGGAGCACGCGCTGGGCTCCGAGGGCGATGCCTGGAGTACTGGGATACTCYGGAAGCTGATGCCAACGGAGCTTGGCGGTGCCACCACCACAACCCCAACGCCGTGAGAGCATTGTGGGGWTGAGCAGGAAGAAGAGCTGTGCCAGATCCCACCTTTTGAGGTGATGGAGCCGGGAACGGTGGGATGGAGCAGCCAGGAATGTCGGGATGGAGCAGCGGCAGCTCCAACGAGCATAATCCAACCGGGAAGAGCCGAACGCCGGAGATTTACAGCGCCGGCTCCGCGCAGCCCCCGGCCATTTGGCACGGCAGCTGCTGCCGAGGAAGTTCAATGCCAAAATAAATTAAATGGGATAAAACGGCCTGGTCACCTTTGGATCGGGATGCCGCAGGAGCCGGGGCCACGTGGGGCTTTGTCTGCCGGCAGCGGGAAGGGAAGGTGGGATGCGAGGAGGCTCGGGATGGCATCGTGTCCCTTCTGCCGTGCCGGGTGAGGCCCCGGAGCCCGGCGGAGCCGCGGGCAGGGACCAGGAGGCTGGATTAGGGATCCAGCCGAGTGCACGGGGCCCAGCTGCCCCCTCCATAAATCAGGGGAGGCCGGGTGGGCGCTGGGGGCTCGCTCCTGCTTTCCCAGGCACAGGGAAGCGCCCGGCGCTGCCGCCACCCCCCCACCATCTGCACAGGGATATATTTTAAGACGTGTCAGCGCAGGGATCTGAACCAGGCGAAAGGAGAGCGAGAAAGCCGGGGCTGGAACGGGAGACAGCGGCCGGGCTCCGCCGGGGATTGAGGCAYGGACACGGTGTGGGGACCCCCAGGGCCCACAGCCCCTCCAGCTGTGGAGGGTCTGTCCGTGCCTCRATGGAGCAGGAGGGATTGGATGCCAGGAGCAGCTCCGGTGCACGCAGCTCTCGCCATCCCAAATTCCYGCCTAGTGCACGAGGGCTGGGACAAACCCTGCTCCAGTCCTTCAGGAGCCAGGATGGGGTTGGGACAGAGAAACACCATGGAGGGGTTKCTGTGGAGGAAGGAGATGGATGGATGGATGACACAGCCAAAGCTCCATCCCTTCCCATGCCCTCACAGCTCAGGGATGGAGCAGAATCCGTCCCCTCCAGCACCCAAAGGGCTGCCAGGAGCTGGGAGAGGGTTTGGAGCCAAACCTTAACCTCAGTCCTTCCCTTTCCGATTCCTGCAGCACCGTCTTCTCTCCCACCTTCCCATCAGCTCCGGGTTTCCTACTCCCACCTTAACCAAACGATCCTGTGCTCCAGCTCGGGCATCTCCCACCAACACCGCTCCGAGCAAGGAGACACCCAGGGCTAATGAGGGCTCAGAGCTTAATTAGAGAGTGGAATTCGGGGACTTAGRGGGGCTGGCGATGCCAAATCCCACCCCCCTCACCAGGAGGGCAGGACGAGGGAATAAAAGGCTTTCCAAGGAAAACACAAGTTACCGTGTGATTCCAAAGGCTACGGGAAGCAACGGAGCAAAAAGGCAACCAAGATACAGTAACAGGAAATATTTAATTTTCCAATCTCCACTTCTCCATTTTTATAAACTGAAAAGAAAAAAATTTTAATATATTACAAAATATCTGTACAGAGACAAAGGTACAACCGAAAAAAGGCGCGCTCGGTCTCCAAAGGAAACTCGGGAGAGGTACAGTAAGAGTCTGACCAGAGGCTTCTCTGCTGGGAACTGCTACAGCAGGAGAGACGTGGGAGGGAACCCAGAGCCGGGATGGGGGGAAGGAGGGGGGAGCTGCCCTCGCCCCCTTGTCCGTAACTGCACCGCGGCTTAAACCCTTCCAAATGCACAAATCCCACCCGATCCCGGGAATCCTTTTGTCTTCTTTGTGCAGAGCATTGGGAAAAAAGTAAAATAAAAAAAAAAAAAGGGGGGGAATAAAAGAAAAGGAGGTGATGGAGGTCAGGAGTGGCCCCACAATCCCCCGTGACCTGGCCAGGCTGGTCCCCCTCAGACCCTGCGTGCTCCTGTGGCCCTGGCAGGGATTGAAAGGTTTGTGCTGGGACCAGTTAGGAAAAATCACTGGAAGTGGAATAACGGGTCTCTCCCTGGGGTGGTCAGCGGCTTGAAGAAGGGAATGGAGGAACCACCTTCCCCAGGAGCCCAGAGGGCCCGTGGGGACAGACAGCAAATGCCACTGGCCATGTTGGAGCAGGGGACAGATGCCTGGAATGTCTGTCCCTTGCTGGAGGTGGGACAGGGGAGAGGAGCCCTCGCAGCCACCGCCGGGCCCTCGGCCACTTGCCAGCGCTGCTGGAAAAGGGAGCTGGGCTGGAGCGTCCCCGTGGACTGGGGGGGACCCAGTTCTCCCAGCTGGGAGAGGCCACCCTAAACTGGGACTAATGACCTCTAAACTGGGACCAACCACACCAAACTGGGACCCCAAAGCTGGGATGACACCGGCAGGAGGAGCAGGAGGTCGAGGATAGCTCATTCCCGGCAGCGTTCCTGGGAATGTGCCAATTTGGAAAGACAATAAATAGGCATCAGCTCCCTAAGAGGATTCAGCACAGGAACAAGACTTTTCCTTCCAAAGCGGATGGGATTGGGAAGAAAAGGAACAGCAGCAGCAGCAGCTCCATGGCAGCCGGTGGAAAGGTGCCGGGAAAAGGGAAAAGAGAAATTAAACCCCCTAAACCCCCTCAAGAGGTGCCTGGTGGGTTCAGTGCACTCTGTGTCTCACAGAACTTCTTTTTTTCTCTCTGCACATCAGGCATGAACTAAATAAAAAAAAAAAAAAAACAAGAACAAAAAAAATTTCCCAAACCCCACAAATTTCCAGTGGGAATTCCACAAACAGCGTCGCTCCTCGGTGCTGGGAGCTGCCAGTCCCTGCACATCACCAGCAAATAAAAATAAAATATATATTTATATATATATTTAATTTCTCTCCCTTCCTTCCTCCCACGGCAAAGCTGGGTAAGGCAGGATCTCCCCAGGTGGAGAAGCATCACCTATTCAGGTGCATTTATTTAAATTTATCTCTGTATAAAAAGAAATTAAATCCTGTTAGTAGCAAGAAGGTCTCTTGGCCTGCCCCAAAATTCCCCTCCCCTTTAACACTCCAGAACTGTCGGCTCTAAAATTAAATGTTTTCCATAGGAAAGGCCTACTCGGGAAAAAAAAAAAAGCTGATAAATAGGTACCTTTGTTTTATTCATCTCTTTTTAAGTCTCATTGAAATGAACAGCGCAAGGGTCTGTGGGAGGAGAAAATCCATYGTAAATACTTCCTTGACAACAACAAAAATAGAAATATGCTCATAGAAATGACACAGGAACACCTGGAAAGCCTCAAAGGGCTGAGATGCGACCAACCTCGGCAGGATGGGCAGCACCAGCCCAGGATTCCGGGGACAAATCACTCCCATCTGGTGGCAAATCCCACCAGATGTTGGGATTTTTGTTTCCTTTTTCAATTCTTTAAGTGTTCTGGAAGTTACAAATGACAGAAATCCCTGTTTTTCAGGGAGGTGTTCTCCTCGGCTCTTAAAAAAAAAAAAAAAGAAAAAAATAAGATGATTCCCACTGTGAAGTTGCAGCAGGAGGCATCCAAATACCAGAGACCCTTCCCMAAAATCAACATACTAAGGCTGCTGTCACAGGGGACAGGACTGGCCCTGGAGCAGAGGGAAAACCGGATGCTTTATGGAAAGAAAGAAACATCAGATGAATTGAATATAACCAGTGTCACATCCCACATCCCCACTGCTGGGATAACCTGTCCAGGTGCTTYTGCATCAATAAATTCCCCTTTTAATTTATCATTTCCTTTTTTTCTTTTCTTAAGGAAATGGGGAAAAACATACAAAACAACAACAACAAAAAATCACTTTGGGAAGCAGCCTCCCCCCAGCCCTCCCTGACCCACCGGGAACCTCCAGTGCCCAGCTTGGGGAAACAGCTTTATTTAATACCTTCTTCCTCCCATTCCTATTTTTCCATCAATCCCCCCTCCTCTCCTGGCTCAGTTTGCTGCAGGGTTGGGATTATTTCTGTCACTAACCAAGCACGGGAGGGTTGGGCCAGCGGGGACCCTCCGGCACCTCCTGAGCAAGGGAGGGATGCACAGGGAGCTCTGCAGCAGCTGAAATGCGGACGAGACCTTGCTCTGGCCAAAAAAAAAAAAGAAAAAAAAAAAAAAAAGAAAAAAAAAAATCAAGTCCTGTGGCTAAAGGAGGAGAGGCGAGGGGGGAATCCCGGGAATCTCAGTAGGGAACCCCCCGGCCCCGGCCCCCCCGCGGAGGCACTCTGCCAGGCCCTCGGAATGTCTTCCCATAGGAAGACGGCGCCTGGGTTGGGGCACCCCAGCTGTGACCTGTTCCTGCCCCACTGGAACCGGCCGTTCCTGGCCCCAACTCGCCGTAACTCTGGATTTTGGCCTCTGGATGTACCAGCGTGTTGTTGTTGCTCCCCTCGGATTTGGTGAAGGATTGCCCGAGCGAGTGGATGGTGACGGGGACTCTGGCGAAGCGCAGGTCCTGGTCCCCCGGGAACTGCACCGAGCCCGTGCCCTGGTAGCTGCTGCTCTCCCCGAGGTGGCTCACGGAGCCCAAGAAGGTCCTGCTTTTCCCCAGGGGCTGGGCAGAAGGTTCTAGCAGAGTCTGGCCCGGATTCAGCTCCTCGGCACCAAATCCCCCCTCGGAGCTGTCGGTGCTGTAAGTCCTGGAGGGGTGCGAGCGGCCGTAGTCCGGGGCTCTCGGGGCCGGGGGCTCCTGCGTGGCGTGGCCGAGCGGCTCCGGGTCCGGCTGGGAAAGGAGCTGGAGCAGCGCAGCCGTCACGGCCGGGTTCAACTCCTGGGCTGCGCCGGACAGATCCCCTTCGGACACGGGAGGAGGCGGCGGCGGTCCGGGGGGCTCGGGGGGTCTCTTCTCTGGTGGGACAATGCCAGGAGGACACGCTGTGGAAGGGTGACTCCTTTTAAACACCGTTTCAAACAGACACAAAGACATTTTCTAAGCAAACCACACCACTCCCTGCCGAGGCCGCCCGCTCTGGGATGCTCTGGGAAGAGGCGGAGGGAGGGTTTGAACGCTGGCTGGGAGATCAACGTTCATTAACAATGTTCATTAACGTCCTCGCCCCGGCCCCGCGCACCCAACTCGCCGGCAACAGCTGTCCTAACACCTGGGCACCCGCGCAGGGAATTCCTGCTCTCGGATCAAAGGCTAATTCCGAGCAGGAGGCAGATGTGGAGGCACACGCCAGCCCGCGCTCCCCCCGGTGCCACAGGGACGCGGTGCCGCCCGGCTCCGGCTCCAGAGGCGGCTCACGGAGCGTGGCCRGGATGTGCTGGGTGAGACCAACACAGATCCCAGCCCCAGCGCACAGATCCCAGCTCCTGACTGCTCCCACGGCATCCCGAGGGGAGCGGAACACCCGCTCCCGCCCCCTCCCACCAACCCCTTCCCGACCTTTCCAACACAGTCCAAAACAATCTYGCCCCCCAAATATTTTCGCGAGTGTACAGACTGTCTTGAGCACGAGAAAAGCCTTCTGCTTCCCCCGCCCCGGCCCTTCACCCCTGATTCCCTCCCAAATCAGGATTTGTTTCCCTCCTGGAAGAACAYAGCTCCGACAACCCCGGCCCCCCACGCTCTCCCTGCTCTGCCCCAGGCAGAGGAGGCACAAACGGGGCTGGCTGGGAGGTGGGAGAGGGGAGCAGAGCACTGACCCTCCCCTGAGGCAGTGCCACGCCTACAGGTGACACCATGGCGGGGAGCACGAGCTTCCCGCGGGACAGGACCTGCTCCCGGCACCAGCTCCGCTCCCAAAACCAGCCCTGACTGCTCTGGAGCAACACACCTGAGCTGCCTCCTCTCCCTCGCCCACACGGGAAGGAATTACTGGCGATGGCAGAGCCCACGGACACCTTGTTGGAATCAGATCCTCAAATCATTGGCAAAACTGGTTATTAAAAAGGTCAAACTTTATTGTGAAAACCAGTAGTCTTCCAGGACCACCCCTCCACCCGTATCCATCAGTCCACTTTGAAAACTAGATTGTATTGAAATCCAGAAAAATAAAACAACAACGGAAAAAAAAAAAAAAAAAACAATCTTCAGGTAAATTTGTAAAGCCAAGCTGATTTGGGGACAGCAAATCATTCCAAAGAATTATCAACAGAGAACAACGGCATCGAATTCCATCTGCTCTACAGTAACCTAGTTATCTTCCAGGACTAGGGCAACAACAACAAAAAAAATTAAAAAAAAAAAAAAAAAAAGCACGATCACAACTGGCTCGTGGTGGGCGGGTGTTGAAGGCACGAGAACACAGCACGTTCAGCTACATTGCAGGAGGTGGGATCGGGCCAAAACAGGCTCCCCGGAGAGTCTGAGACATACTCAGGAGGCGCTTCTACAATTTGGTGAGGTCGTCACAGGCTGTTGCTAATAAATTCAAAAAATCAACAGAAACAAAAAAAAGACATGGAGACATTTACACTCACCTTTGGAAAGGAAATCCGAGAGCTCACTGACACAAGCAGGGTTTTTTTTAAACTCTCACTATAAGAAGCAGCAGTTTGGCTCAGCTTCAGGAGCTGCTGGATTTCAGGGCTCAAAAATCAACTCCAGGCAGAACCAGGCACTCCTGGATGCCCAGGTTTTACCTACTYAGCTGCCACTATCCCTCCCTTCAGCACTCACCAGTACTTCAGCTTTAAAATCATCTCTGCATGTTTATTTTTTATTTTTCTAAGAGGGCAGGAAGGGGATGGTGAAAAAGCTGGGAAAAAACGCAGAGATGCAGCAGCATCCTGTGCAAAAAAACTCCCTGGATGTGCGAACTCATTGCTGGGGGGTTTGAGGAAGAACTAACTCTCCAAGCTTCCCTTTCATTTTTGGGCAAACCCCAACACCTTTAATTAATCTTCACTGGCCCACTCACAGTGGAGCACTACTGGATTTCAGGGTAAATATTTGTCTGCTTTGGCTGTTTGCAGCTGTTCCAACCTCCTGAGCAGTCCACCRCTTACCACAGGGAGGGGGTCAGGGTCTCTCTCTGTGTTGAAACCTGAGGTGCAACCACATCCTACCCCCTCCTCTCCTCCCATCCACTCCCCTGCTGCCTCTCCCAACACTCCAAGGTCTCATTCCTGGCTGGATTTAAACCAGCAGCACTCACTGGGACTCTCACTGCTCACATCAGATGTGTTGGTTCATTTATTTACCTGTGCTCTCCTCGGGATGCCTCGTCGGGGTTTTCCTGGTTCCCCGCTGCTCGCTGCTCTTCTCCCCGTTGCTCTCCTCCAGGGTTATCCCAGGCTCCTGGCTCTTCATGAGCTGACTCAGCAGAACGGCCAGCACGTTCTGCATGTCTCCCTGAGCGCTGGCTGCGTCCGGAGTCTCCTGCTCCTCCGGCACCTCCGGAGCCGGCTCCTCTATGGCTTCCTCTGCCGCCGCCGCCGGGGGCTCGTGGTGCTGGGCCGTGGCCTCGGTCAGGGCCGTGATGGACTGGTTGAGAGCCTCCAGCTGCTGCTGCATCTCGGGGTTGGAGTGGACGTTGAGCAGCTGGGCCATCTGCGGCACGCTCAGGTCGGTCTGGCTCTGCAGCAGGTTCAGGAGCACGGCCAGCTCGCTCTGGTTCAGCTGCTGGGTGATGTCRCCCAGGCCTGCGGGACACACGGGGAGCACCGCAGGGGGGTGAGCTTGGGGATCCTGGCATTGCACGTGGCAATGAATTCCCCACTTCCCATAGCCAGGACCATCCCTTCTCCACATCCCACAGCAATGAACACCCTCTTCCCACGTCCCACTGCCATGATGCACATCCCACAGCAAGAAACATCCCTTTCCCATAGCCAGGAACATCCCTTCCCCATGTCCCACACTCATGATCCACATCCCACAGAAAAAAATACCCCTTTTCCGTGTCCCCCAGTCACGATCCACATCCCACAGCAAAAAATACCCCTTTTCCATGTCCCACAGTCATGATCCATATCCCACAGAAAAAAATACCCSTTTTCCGTGTCCCCCAGTCACRATCCACATCCCACAGCAAAAAATACCCCTTCTCCATGTCCCATAGCCAGGAACACCCATTCCCCATGTCCCACAGCCATGATTCACATCCCACAGCACTGAACACCCCTTCTCCCTGTCCCACAGCACCCAAACACCCCTTCTCCCTGTCCCCGGGCTGGGGGAAGGCAGGGATGCTCCGGGAGGAGGATTTCGGGATGCAGTGCCAGGATTCCCAGCCCCAGCTCCGGCAGCACGGCAGCAGCACCCCGTGGTACTGCACACTCACTGCACCCACAGAGCTGCTGCTGCTTCACCACCCCTCAGACCTCCCCAAGCCCACGGCACACGTGGCTGCTGCTCAGAATCAGCTCAGCCGAGCCAAACTGCCCCATTCCCGGGTTTGGGAGGTGAGGGCATTCCAAGGATACCAGGCTATGGCAGGGGGTGTGAGTGGGCATGATGACAACGAAAGCCCCAGGCCCGCAGCAGGGCAGTCACAGCTCAGCCCCTCCCAAGGTCCCCACAGATCCAAATCACTCCCTCCTGCACCGGGAAGCAGGTTTTCCAGGATGGAGCTGAGCTGCTCTTTGGGATGGAGGAAGGGTGTGTTCCCTGACGCAGCACAAGGAATTAGGTCAAGCAGAAGGCAATTCCTTGCTGGGAGCTGGCCTGGGATCACAGGACTCTGTCCTGACCTGCAAGGATCCAGGTTATCCTAAAATACATCCTGGGAGTGGCATGACCTCCCTTCGCAGCCCGAGTGACAAGTGACAAGGGTGTCCCTTCACACTGACAATGAYGCCGGGACTTTTTGGGAATAAGGGTGCAAGGGTTTGGTTTCAGCAGCTTAAAATGGAGCTTCTCTTGCTGGTAGGCAATGGAGAATGGGACATTCTTTTCCCAGCTGTTTGTTAATCCAAGCACCACCTTTTGTCCATCTGCCATGTTTCACTGAACACATGGATTGTGCATTCCCTGGAGCAAGAACTGTCTTCCTCGTTACTTGTCAGCACAGCATTGGACACAAAGGAAGCCTTAGCCCATATCTGGGTTTTTCTAAGGCTTCTACAGAACAATCAGGGCAGCTTTGTGTAAATCCACATTCCTCCCCTCCAACTATTTTCTAGACACAGGAGGGTTGGTCACTGCTTGGAACAGTGCACAAGTCCAGGTCCTGCCAGTCTGGATGATCTTTTCTTCAACAAAGTGCCATAATGTACATTTTTGCCCACCAGCCTGACACATCCCACACCTAATCTTTATATAATTTATCAACAAGATCAAACTTCAGCTCATTTGCACACCCTGGATGGGGCTCCACCTTCCAGCCCAGGATTCCTATGATTTGTTCCTCCACTGGCTGAAGTGACTCAACGACTCCTTTCATCATTCAGCCTCTTTTAAAACTAATAACACAGCTCAGAACAAATTCACAGTCAGCTCATCAGTGACTTCTGAAGACCAGACAGAACCTTCTGCATCTTCACAGCAGAGAGGAAAAAAAAAAAGAGAATAAAAGAAATGAGGACAGGAAGAGCCTGGAATGCCCTTTCTGCAGAATTAGAGGTGAAAGAACCAGACTGGCTTAAAAACAGACACAAACCTCCCACACCCAGGGAGCAAACACACCAGGAGCCTTTTCCAGACCCAGGTGGGCACTGACCTACTGCATCTGCAGCGCCAGGCTCTGCTTTGAGCTGGGCAGGCTGTGGGGGCACAGGACTGCTGTTGTTTTTCACAGTGTCTGTGCTTGTAACAGAGGTAGTTTCTTTCCGAGAAACTTTTGATACCGGAGGCTCCTCCACGGCCATCCCGCTCTGCCGCTGCCGCCGGCGCTTCTTGCTCCACAGCTCGTGGCAATCCTGCCAGTGGGGGAGGCTGGAAGAGAGCGACGAGTGAAAAACGTGGCAGGGAAACAGAGGGAATCCTCAAAACCCACAGGAAGTTCTTAGCATAGATGGTACTTCCCGGAGAAGCTGTGGCTGTCCCATCCCTGGAAGTGTCCAAGGCCAGGTTGGATGGGGCTTGGAGCAACCTGGRTTAGTGGAAGGTGTCCCTGCTCCCAGCAGGGCATGGGAATGGATGAGTTTTAAGRTCCCTTCCCACCCAAACCATTCCATGATTTCATGATGCAACTTTATAAATCCATGTAACATTGCTGCACTTTTACAGATGGAGAAATGGACTTAGGAAGGGAYATTGGGAAGAAATTTCTCCCTGTGAGGGTGGGGAGGCCCTGGYACAGGTTGCCTAGAGAAGCTGTGGCTGCCCCATCCCTGGAAGTGTCCAAGGCCAGGTTGGACGGGGCTTGGAGCAACCTGGGATAGTGGAAGGTGACCCTGCYCACGGCAGGGGGTGGAACASGATGAGATTTAGGGACCTTTCCAATCCAAATCATCCTGAGATTCCATGATCCCTGACTGCAGCTAGACTATTACAAGAAGGGACAGGTCCTAGAACCAGGAAAGGCAGTGTAATTACAGAGAAATCATTTACTTTGCACTGGGATCTCACTGCAGTGCACACAAAGCCTAGTGAGAGAACCAAGCTCTGGGAGTCTGGGAGCTTTAAGAAAGGCCCTGCCTTRAGGAACTCTAAAGGAAACAGGGATCTCAAAAGCTGTGGCTGCACTTGCACCCAAACCAGCCAGAGCAGAGTTTATCACCTGCTTGACTGGAGTGGGAGAAAATTGCTGCAGTGACACCGCTCAAGCCTTGCAGTCAATTAACACACAGCCTTAACGAGGTCCGACCAGTTCTCCACGGCAGAGACAGGGACGTGCTACATCCTAYTCTTGCACATCTTCCAACAGAGCTTTAGAGCATCTAACAAACATTAATCTGGGCTTTATAAAACCAGCYTGCTATCAGGCAGAAAACCAACAGCGCAGGAAAAGCCATTTGCTCAATCACATGACAAAATACAAGGGCAGAGATGAGAGAAGAACCCAGAAATCATGATTTTGACTGAAAAAAACCCCTTGTCTCCTTCCCAAAGCTCTCTGGCAGAGCCCACGGTGGGGGATGGCAGCTGGGACTTACTCTGGAGGTGCCATTTTGCTGAGGTCAACATCCTTCAGGAAGTCACTGTGCAGGGCCTGCTCTGCTGTGCAGCGCTTGCCGGGGTCCAGCGTCAGCATGTGGTCCAGCAGGTCCAGAGCAGACGAGGGAATGCTGTGGGGAGAGCAGGAAACATGGATGAGTTCCAGGTGAACACGTGGAGCAGCTCAGTTTCAGAGAGGCACCTCAGGCCTAAGAGAAATCCACACAGAGTTCATTGCTCATGATGCAGCAGCTCAAAGGCATCAGCAGGGCAGGCATTAGGTGTGGGGAGTGGCTGGAGCTGTGTCAGGGAGGTTTAGGCTGGATTTTGGGAAAGGTTCTTGGCCCCCCAGAGGGTGCTCAGGCACTGAGCAGGCTCCCCAGGAAAGGATCACAGCCCTAAGGCTGCCAGAGCTCCAGGAGCGTTTGGACAACGCTCTCAGGCACAGGGGTGGGATTTTGGGGTGTCTGTGCAGGGCCAGGAGTTGGACTGGATGATCCCTGTGGGTCCCTTCCASCTCAGGATATTCCATGCTATTTCCACTCTCATTTTTGCCATCTATGAAAAGCACCTCTGCTACAAATCCCACAAGATCATCCTACAACCAGACTCTGCCCCAGAGAACATTCCCTCAAAGTCAGGCAGCGCCAGCACCCTGAGGATGCCACACTTCCACGAGCTCCCCCAGTGCAGTCCCCAGTCCCAGGGAGCCTCTCCRAAGGCGGCTGAGGTGTTTAGGAAGGGGACAGGGACTCACAAGGAGAACTCCTCGCGCAGGCGCCGCCGGTATTGCTTCTTGGGCTTCATAGTGTTGAAGTAGGGCAGCTTGATGACATCTGGCCACACGGCTGGGCAGGGGCTCCCACAGAGCCGGCTGCGGAGCAGGGAAGCACAGTCAGCCACGTGGAATTCGGCCAGGAGGAGCAGAGCCACCAACCCCAGGGAAAACACCTTTCTAAGCAACCCACTGCAGGAATAACCCAGGTCTGGGCACGGCTCAGGGTAGGTGAGGTGTTAAAACAGGAGGTATCAAGAAGAGGAAAACTCAACCTCAGCATTTATAAACCATCCAACACAATGAGATTTTAGTTTTCTTATTATAAATTTGAAAGTTTTAGTATTTCTTACTCTAAATTTTGCAAACTTGAAAGTTTAATTATTCTTACAGTAAGGTGGGTGAGACACCAGCACAGGTTGCCCAGAGAGGTTGTGGATTTGCCATCCTTGAAAGTGTCCCAGGCCAGGTTGGATGCGGCTTGCAGCAACCTGGGATAGTGGAAGGTGTCCCTGCCCATGGCAGGGGGTGGGACTGGATGAGCTTTAAGGTCCTTCCATCCAAAACCATTCCAGGATTAAAACTTTCAGTGTGAGAAGTAATTTGGGTTTATGATTTTTGTACTCAGCACACAGCAAAGTTGACTGAAGGTACACAGATCAGCAACCACACACCTGATGTAGGTGTAGACAGCTGACTATTCCTATTTGCATTTTCAGGCATTTCTGGTCCTATTTTCCAGGCAGGTTAGAGAACAAGGGCCCTTCTAACTCACTGCCTGTGTGCACGAGCAGCTCCTGCAGCACCTCCCCTCACAGACATGCGTGTGCAAAGCTTTACCTGATTAATTCAAGCTGAGCCAGTTCCAGATTGGCTTGAAAAATAGGCTTCTTTGTAAACAGTTCCCCGAGGATACAGCTGGAAGGAGGAAAAGCAAGAGGTCACGACAGCAAGCCCTGGGGATGAGCGTTTGAACACGGCAGCGTTTCTGCTCAGGAGCAGCTTTGCCTGAGGAGAGTGATTTGCATCAGGGCTTGTAGTGACAAACTGACCTGTGTGTACCGAGTCCCCAGCCCTGGGCTCCTGGGAATCACCTCCCTGCAAGTGGCTGGTTAATGCAGGAGGGCCCTGACACGTTAACTCTTTGCAGGGAAAGGAGGATGTGTCAATGTGACAAGAGAAAGAGCCAGAGATCTCATTTCCTCCAGGTTCAGCCTGTTCAGCTTTTCAACTTCCCTCTGCTGACCCAAGCCACCCCCAGCTGCCTGCGGCAGAGGAGGTGGATTTGTGCCTACACAGCTCTTGTACAGCTGGGAGGGAAAGAGGGGAAGCACCTCTGACACCTTCAGTCCTCAACATCTCCCAGTAAGCCACCAGGAATCAGTGTCAAATGGAGCTGGGAGGGTACAGGCACCTGTCTGCTGGAATGGGAATAACCTCACACACGTGGCACAGGGCACTGAGCAGCAACTGGGCCTCACAGTCAGTAATTATGATTAATTACTGGCTTTTGCCAACCTCTGTTTGTGTTATAAATCCTGCTGGAGTTTAGCTGGGAATATCCCAATGGGAAGTGCATGCTTTGGGGAATCCAGCCTCAGTTCTACTGCTGAATCCTTCCAGTCCCTGGTTCTGGATCACTTGGAAGAATGTTGCACTTTTGTGGCTGAACAGCCCAGATTCCTGTTCCCAAGGCTTCCTATACTACTGAAACTTCCTGCAATCTGAAATCTCTACTTAAAAATGTTTAGCTGAAAAAATGTTGGTGACAAACAGAGCAACCTAAAGAGTTCAGAGAAAAAATTCTCTATTGGGTCATTAAAAAACACACTAAAGCAATGAGCAGCACACAGCAAATGTGTCACCTCTTCTGGACCATGTCACACCTCCTGATCTCAGGGATACATCAATATCAAGGGTSGTTGCTTTGTGTTTTAAATAGTGAAAATTATATTTTTTATGCTTTCTCATTTCAATACCAAGAAAAACCTCATTCTAGGAGTTTTTACTA
This sequence comes from Amblyornis subalaris, assembly GCA_018881555.1. Lineage (NCBI taxonomy): Eukaryota > Metazoa > Chordata > Aves > Passeriformes > Ptilonorhynchidae > Amblyornis > Amblyornis subalaris. The sequence continues at coordinate 699,454 of JACAXG010000198.1, forward strand.
AATGGTTTTAATGAGGTGACACACCCCTATTCCCTCACAACACAGCATTTGAAAGTATTCCTGTCTTATCCTAACACTCTGCACGGCTGGGACAGACCCAGCTGTGGGAATTGGCACAAATCAAGGAGCAGCTCCCATGGGAATGCCCAGGAGCTGGTTCCCAGAGCCAGGGAAAGCCAGAGCAGGACTCACCCACAGCTCCACACGTCGATGGCAGGGGTGTAACGCTCCTCCCCGAGCAGCAGTTCTGGGGGTCGATACCACAACGTGATGACTTTGTTGGTGTAGGGACGGCTGCAAGCAAAAAACACAAATAAAAATTGATCCCAGGAGCCACAAAACCCTGAAAAACTGCTTGTTTTTACTTCCCAGCTGCCATGACACCCATCAGTGGCAGCAGGGGCAGGGGGGTTTCAAGTGCCTGCACTTCCAGAGCACCTGGCTGAGTTAAACACAACCAAGGAGGCACCGTGGATTTTGCAGGAATCAGGACTTCTTGTAGGTATCCAAGACTGAAAATTCCTGACCCTCAGGAGGCAGCAGAAGGCTGCCATCACTGAATGGTGACTAATCTTGGAGCAAAACATGCTCCAGGGCGGGTCAAAGGCAAGCAGAGAAGATGCTTTGGCTCCTCATGAGCTGGTCTTCAAATGAAAAGTTATTAATAACAGCCAGGAGTGTATTTGTCCAACAGCTGGAGCTGGATGATACCACTTACACTGGAAATCATTTCTCAGGACTTCCAAGTCAGGGATTATGTGGATATTAAGAAGGAGGAAGCTCATCCCACCTTTCCCCTTCCTCACCTCTCCTCTGAGCTGTAGAGTCGGGCAAGCCCAAAATCTGCAAGTTTGATCTGCCCACTGAAAGACAAAAAAACAGTCCCTGGTTTGAATCACAGTTAAATCACAGAATTATAGAACGTACTGAGCTGGAAGAGACCCATCAGCAGAGCCCAACTCCTACTCAAACCCCAGTTAAAGGGTGAGGAAATCGCCCCCTGCAGCAGAAAGGTCTCACAAAGCCAAGTTTGCAGGAATTCCTGCTGGATATGCCAGGCTTAATTCTCCACATCTGATTTAATGCTTCAAAGAAATGAAAAGTAAAAAAAAAAAAGCACCAGTAATTCACAAAACCCTTCCCAACAGGCCAATGTCCTAGAGGAATTCTTTAGACGAATATCCAGACATGTGGTTGTAACTATGGACAGGATTCTTCTCACACCTCCTGCTCCTGAGCACACCCAAGGTGAGGATAACACTGGGGGCTCTCAGCTGAACCTGGGGAGAGCACAGGGAAAAGAGAAGTGGATCCACTCCCAGGTTACCTGTTGTTCAATAAGATGTTGGAGCACTTGATGTCTCGATGAAGGAAATTCTTTTTGTGACAGTAATCCAGACCCTCCATTAACTGTTTCATGAAAGACTTGATATGGTCCTCTGAGAAATGTACCAAGCCAGATTCTAGCAGCCCCATTAGGTCATGGTCCATGTACTCAAACACAAGGTAAAAGGCACCTGGGATAACAAAGAGAGAAATGATTGAAAACAAAAAGGGACACAAAAATGAGGACGAATGAAAGGAGATTCAATTGTTTAAATAGTAAAAAAAAAACCCCAAAACAACTAAGAAGCCCCTCCAAGCTGCCATCTGAAATTAAATATGCACTCAGAAGAAATTCCTTTGAAGTTCTGGCCACATATACCTGTAATGCTTTGATTATTTTCCTTCAAGACTGTTTGCTGAAGAGATCACTGCCATGCATGGTTTGAACCTGTGTTTGTGTCGTTCCCTTCTCTCTTGTGTAAGAGAAGGTCCCAAACGAGAGCTACTGGGATGCTAAAATTCTCTTTTTCCACGGTGACTGAGGACAGAAAACTTTTCACACTATTAATAAGTTTGTTGCTACTCAGTGTTAGAAGTGACTCTGTAAAGGCTTTTTTTTTTTTGTTTAAGACCATTCCTTTGTGACTTTGCAGGAATGCAACCATCCTTTTAGTGACACAACTCACTCGAACTGGAATCTGTCCTCTGAGGCGAGGCCAGATCCAGATCTAAACCTGCTGGATTTGGCACCCAGGAGGAACACAAAGAAGGAAATCCACCCCAGAGCTCAGTTTTACACTAAACCAAGGGGTTGCATCACAGCTGTGGTGAATGGAAACCACCCCTGCAGCCAACACTACCTTTGTCCTTCTTGAAATCCAGTGCATCTTGTTTGTCCGTGACGATCTCCTTCATGTTGACGACGCTGCGGTGGATGAGCTGCCGCAGGATTTTGATCTCCCGGATGGCCGTGATGGGGAATCCTTCCTTCTCATTGTCCAGGCGCACCTTCTTCAGAGCCACCAGCTCCCCTGCCAGGGCACAGCGGGGTCACACCTCCTGCCAACAGCTCCCTGYGCTCCCAGGGAAGCTGGGAGAAGCCACGAGCACGGAAAACACCCACCGAGGGACAGCAGAGGCAGCTTTAGCTACCACCCTGCTCATTTCAGYGAAATTGCTCTGTCAGGAGTTCTCACATGACACCTGTGCTCTTCCCACCCTGCTCCAGCAGAAAGGRGGAACACAAGTTTACCCTGGAATTTCCCAAGCTCTGCTACAATGAAGTCTGACAAAGGCCCGTTTAAAAAGCAGGGGTTCAGCTGGCAGCTGTGGCCATCACAACCACATCCAGGGCACAGGATCTCCCCAGCACAGCAGAAACCTGGGCACTAACTCAGGATTCCAGAGCTCCTGCTCTTCTGCCCCTTTAGGAAACACCTGATGGAAGTGCTTATCCCAGGGCTGGAGTCACTCCTCGTGCTGCAGGTATTTGTCACTAAGGAGCAGCAMTGGAAGGGAGTTAAGCACACAGACAAAGCCTTCAAGTGGAATTCACCCAGGGCCATCCTCACCTGTGTCCTTGTCCTTGGCTTTGTACACCTGCCCGTACGTCCCTTCTCCGATTATCCCGATGATGTCAAACTTGTCCACACAGCGCTTCCCCCAGTCGCTTTCCGTCTGTCTCCTCTCCCCATACCGAGGACAACAGATTCTGCAAGAGAGGGAAGAGCACAGTGAGACACCCCAATGTTCCACCACAGTGTCACCCCACGAACAAACACCTGCTCAGCTGGGTTAATCCCTAAAAACCAAAAGCAAAGCTCAGGCATCCTGGCTTTGCACTCCAAGAATTGGAATGTTCAGTTTAAGGAGTTTTGCTGTATAACCCCAAATACTCCTGACACAGGCATTGCTGCATAGGAATATTATCCTGGATAGCATTATTATACTACAGTAGGACAAAAATTGTTTGAGATATTTTGCAAGATGCTGGACATTTGGTTTTCACTTAAGCACTCTGTGCAAAACACCCCCAACAACTGCTTTGTTATCAGGGGAAGTTCTGTATGCCTTGAACATGGAATCATGGAATTCCTGGACGGTTTGGGTTGGAAGGGACCTTAAATATCATCCAGCCCCAGCTCCTGCCATGKGCAGGGACACCTTCCACTATCCCAGGTTGCTCCAAGCCCCATCCAACCTGGCCTTGGACACTTCCAGGGATGGGGCAGCCACAGCTTCCCTGGACACCCTGTGCCAGTGCAGTTCCATGGCCAACACTTCAATCATGAAATGCATGAAGAAAACATGGACATCTCCCAGCTTCTAAAAGCAACAAGARCTTTATACAGAGATGCTCATCCAGAGGTTTCCTCGGACTGTGGGCATGGTTAAATCAAAGATAAAAGAGCTTTYGGGGTTGATGTGGCTGGAGATTGAACATGACACACTCCAGCAACTTCTRTCATTAATTCTCAAATAAGTGGGGCAAGTTGCCTTTAGCTGAGGGTCCAAATACCAAACAACCCACAGGAAACACTCATTACACCAAAAAATACAGAAATAGGAACTTGTTTTCTGCCCATCTCACTTCCYCCAATAAAGAGCTCTCAGTCGAGTCAGGGGACTGAGAGACTCAAACACAAAAAAATGAAGTCAGCCTTACTTTGGTCTCTTTTTGAAGGGTTGCTGAGGTGGTGTGGCTGCCTTTGGTTCCGGGGAGTCAGGAGGAGATGGGTCCCCCCCAGGGAGCTCTGGGGGGAGCGGGAGGTCCGTGAGTAAGTGTCGTGGTCTCTGCTCTCTATCTTTCTTCACAGGTTTTGGAGGAAGAATCTCTTTTGGACTAAACTCCGAAAAGTTAATACAACACAAAAGTCAGACTCAACAGTCAGTTAAACCAACAAAAAAGCTACTGCAGGACAACAGCTCTGCTTGACAATGCCAGGTTTAAGTGTCAAAATTAGCACAGCCGAATATAAAATACAACAGCCTTAAAATTTACAATGCTGATACACCAGGAGAGAAAAGTGTCAGAGTTGAACACACCATTAAATAAACACACAGGTCTGCACTAGAGCTTGCTCCATTTGCACAAATCAGTACCAGTAATTCGGAGTTTCCTGTAAGGCAGCTCAGGGGATCAGCCAGCACCCACTTTCTGACCTTTACTTCCTCTATTTACTCCATGTATCATCATGAAATTAAATGCATGACTTGGTAAGGACCACTATAAATACAGACCCAGAGTTAAACCTCTCTCCACAAGTAACTTTTAACCTCGTAGCAAGGACTGAAATGTGGCTTTAACTCCTTAATGTTGCAGAAGAACCAAAAGTTGATTTTTTAAATCCAATTACCAGTAGCATCAGGAGTTTGGGTTAGACTGGCAAGAGTTGCATGAGCAGAACCTACTTTCTATTTCATTTATTCAGTGAAGAGAATTCCTAGGCTTGAACAGTCACGAATTCTCCATGCAAATCTCTGCTTCACCAGGAAAAGAAAAAGATTAAGAGATCCAAACAGCCTTCCCAGGTCTGTTTTTAGGGCAGGGAGCAGGGTTGGTGTTTATACTATCAGGTCTAACACTTCAGAACAAATGAACTGATGGAAGTAGGTCATTTTCCCAATTATTTTATTAGACACTGTCTAATCTGCACGACAATCTCTTGTGAAATCTAMCTAAGGAAGGAGGAAGACAAGAAACACCAGACATGGAAGAGGTGGATGGGCTGAAACTCACCGCCCATTGACAGCAAATTCYTTAGGAACAGAATAATGGTGTTTAAGTATCTACAGAGAATCATGGAATCATTAAGGCTGGAAAAGATCAAATCCAACCATGAACGCTGCCACATTCACCACATGTCAGAAATACTCAGCCCTTTTCCAGACAGCCCTCAAAACCAACTTCTTTGCAAGACCACAGTGGGAAGGGCAAAGGTGYGTCTCAATTATTATTAACCTGCAGTGCCAAGCCTTTTTCTCCCTTTTACCAAAAACTCCCCTTTTCTTGCTTTTATCTGTGCTCAGGTCTCTATTTGCATATCAGCACTTGGTTCCTGTAAGTTCAGTTTCCCCAGGACACCGGGGCAGGTCACCAGGGTGAGGAAGCCAAACAGACCCTTYGGAGCTGCCCAAGCAGAGAAAAGACCAAGTGTGAATACCAAGAGCACAACAAAGGCTCCTTGGAGCTCCTTTCCTCCTCTGCCCTAAAAGAGCTGGAATGCCACCCCTGAACTAGCAGGAATGTCAGCAGCTAGGTGAGTGCTGTGTTCCCAGGAAGATGCACAAGCTCTGCCCCTTCAGGGGACAACATCAAACCAGGACAAAGTCTGTAGCAATTCCTTCCAAACAGCTTTTCCTCCTCTCCTGGTGAACCACCCAGGCCTAAAAGCATTACAGGAGGTGATAATTCTGGAGAGGTTACAGAGTCTCTAGTTGAACGAGGCGTGTTCTGTCCTTGGATACTTCAAAGTTTCCAAACCTGTGCTCACCAGGGGCTCAGGGCTGAAACCTTCCCCAGGCTCAGCAAGGACAGAAGTCCCGCTCAGAAAGTTTTGCTCATAAAAACAAAGGCAGTTGGTGAAGGGTGAGATTTTGCACAGTCAGGACCCTACAGAACTGCTACCAGACTCAGCAAAACGAGTGGGATTTCCCACCCTTTTATTGGGAAAAAGTCACATAAAGAGGTTTACTGAGCTCCAGYATCACCCTCATCACCCCAGCCCTGAGGTCACGGATAAAACACACTTTTACAGAGCTGAGCCACACCTGGGTGGTAAAAAAAAGAGCTCTAGGTGTGAGTGGCTGAAAAAATAAAACAGAGAGTTGCAGGACAACTTCTGGGTTTGGAAAGCAGGGAACACAGCAGCAGGATTTTCTTTGACTGGCATCTGGGTTGGGAAAAGCATGAGGCAGCTCAAAGCTTCTCCTCCTCACAAGGACATTTAACCTCAGTAGTATTTGCTGAACAACATTACACAGCTCAGGGAGGGCAACAAACACACGAGCCTCACTTTAAATTGGAGGCAGTGAGAACATTTTCCTGATTGGCCTCAATACCAGCATCATCCATGAAAACCAATTCAATTAACCAGAATATGTAACACTTCCCCACAGGGCAATTGCATCGAGTCAGAACTGGGGGATCACACACTGGACACTAAAATCACGCTTTACTACCCAGTCCCAGCACATCTTTAGTGATGGTTGGGAAGGTACAAGACTTTAGGGAACTACAGGCTAAGCAGGTCAAATAGGAAAAAAAAAATATATATATATCACTGATGACCTTAAGTTAACAGCACTACAACATACTAACAGGTAAAAAAGGAGAGAAAAACCAAACAKATGGGGTTTTTCTTCTCCACTCCATTCTGGATATTCTGTTCCTTCCCCCTCTTCCCACCAAAAGAAACCCCACAATGGGATTTTCAGACAAGTTCATCACAGAAGCTACGACCAACTCCAGCCCAGCCAGAGGTACAAGTGCAGGACAGAGCCAAATTTGCAAGTTTTGATCAGAAATGATCAGGAAAAAAAGTTGAAGAAGGTGCAGTTTCACTAATTTTCAAACTTTTCCAAACAAACAATACCTGCTTCTCAAGCAATGAAGGATTCTATTAATTATTCAAGAATTAAGAGAATACTCAAGTTAAACCAATGCTGTTTTTTACACGTTGGCCTGTGTGGTTGGAATTTGGAACAGAAAAAGCTCTGGTTTGTGTTCTTGTATTGGAATTGTTAAGCTTTCTCCTGTTCTTTAAGTACAAGTTTTTGAGGAATTAAACAAAAAGCAATTTTAAAATAAGTGTGCAAACAGCTGTAACACAGAGGTGCATAATCCCAGATCCATGTTTCATCCCTGTAATAAACATGAGCAAGGAATGATGTGAAACCAAGCAGCACTAAAGCAGCAGCCAAACCTCTTGTTTCCCACAGAGATAAGAGGCAACTACCTGCATGGAATCATAAAACTACGCACAAACCYGGCAGGGCCAAGACCCGGAATGGCCCTGGGGTAACACCTTTATACCAGTGCCACAGTTGTACTCTGCAGGATAAGCTCATCACTGTAAAACTAACCCAAAAAACCTCTTTATTCAAGGCTTTGCTCTTAAATGCAAAGGGGATGCTCTGGTGTGACCTTACCTATCCAAGTCATCTTCCCCAACTAAAATAGGGGGGAGCGGAAGCGGAGGCAAGGTGGAAGTTTTCAGGTGTGGGATAGCAGCCGTCACAGACACTTGGGTTTTTGTAGCCACCTGGACAGAGGACTGGGAGTTCACCTGAGAGGATAAAGTAGACGTCCTTGGGTGGGAAGAAGATGGCAAAGACGTTGGGGCTGAAGTAGGGACCTGAACAGGAGTCACTTGGGCTGGAGGCAGCGGCGGGACAGCGGGTGACGGAGGCAGCGGCGGCAGCGGCGGCGTGGGAGGTGGGGGGGTGGTGGTCGGCAGAGGCGGAGGAGGGGATTTGATTGAGGGGAGGGGGGGTGGAATCTCCTTCTCCGCTGTGTCTGTCTCCTTTGGAGATACCAGGTCCTCTACCACTGCTACAGGCTTCGAGTCTTTTGTTCCCGTGGGTTTGGAATCCCTAACTGGAACAGGATGTTTCCTCTCCGAGTTCTCCTCTGCCTTGGATTTCGTTGTCTCCGCAGGGGCTTTCGGCTCTGCGTTCGTGTACAGTAAATTAACCGAGTCTGTGTCTGGAGGTTTCTCAGACTTAACAGTTTTGGTGGCCTTTTTAGGCTCYGTCCCAGCCTCCTTCAGTTCAGCCAAGCTGTTCTCCTTCCTGGCCAGGAAAACAGGGGAGCCCTTTGCCTCCTTCCCATCCACCTTGGCTGCAGCCGCTGCCGCGGCCGCTCGCTCCTTCTTCTTCCGGCTGAGCTCTGCTCCCAGGCTGGAGTTCAGCGGGAGCCTGGTCGGGGAGATGCTGGAATGGCGACTGCGGGAGCCAGACCTCTGCTTTTTACTGTGAGATGAGTGTCTTGAATACCCAGGACTGCGGCTCCGGGACTTCACGGATTTCCTGGRGAGAGAACGGCGGGGAGAGAAATGAAACGGAGCTTCTCCCACTCCCTGAGCTACTCACCAACAGCTGAGTCGGTTATTGGTCAGCTCAGAGAGTCCACAACACCTGTCAGGAGAGACTAAAGGTGCTGAAAGGAGTTTATGAGTAAATCAGGACCAGTTTTATACCATCATCATCRTCCATCCTCCCTGTGCCAGACCCACCGTCACACCAGGAAGAGAAACAARGGATCAAGGCTGGACAAGCCTCAAGGTAAAGAGATCACAGCTCACACACGCAACAGGAGACTTTGGTCAAGAGGATGAGCTGGCAGTTTAGGAATCTTCCACAGGAATTATGTGCAGCTTTAAAGGAAACCACGGATAAAACACGACTGTCCTCACAGGACTGATGCCTCAGGATATCGCACACTTCAAGCGCATTTTCCCCCTGGTTCTTTTATTGCCATCAGAATTCAAATTTGTATACTGTGATTTGGGAGAAGGAAAAAAAAAAACGTAGGAATTTTAACTCTGTTGGTCTTGGTTCTTCCTCTACAAAAAATGGGCTCTAAATCAGGTGTATGTGCAGAAATAATCACTGAGAATCTGTGCTGGGAGGGAAGCAAGGCAGGAAATATCTCACACCAATCGGGGTTCACACTGCCTGAACCTGCTCTGGAGAGAGGGGAGACTAATGGRGAAACCAGAAAAAAACTAAAATGGAAGTGGAAACTGGTACTTCCAGTGTTCATGTCAAAATTCCTGATAAGCCAGAACAGTTTCCTCCACTCCAGGAGGAACTAGGATTGGGCAGGTTGAGACAGGAGGCTTTCTTTAATGGTGTGGTAGGCTCTGATGCCAACAGGAAAACCAAAAATTTTGAGATCAGATCCTATAAATTTTGTAACAGAAATGACACTCTATGTTATATCTAATACTCAGGATATATCTAATTTGGAAAACACGGAATTCCCTCAAAATATAGTCCCACAGTAGTTATAAAACACACCTAAAAACAATCAGTTCAAACACAGGCAACACTGGCTCACTTGCAAACATACTCAGAACATCATTAACAACATCAATTAGTAGTATCCCAGGACAATAAACATTTGGAAAATAAGCTGGAGAACTGAGACAACAAAGTTCCTGGCTCAACACCACCAGCTCCTTCCAGGAGGGGCAGCTGTGACTGCAGGTGAAGGATTTCCCYGCAGGGTGTGGGGTTCCCTCACTATCCAAGGATCAGCATTCCTCTGTCTCACTTGGAAGTACAACCCCAACCCTTGTGCTGACAGTGGTCAAAGAACACCAGGGCTGTAGGTAAGTCCTTACCTTTAGACTTGCAAAATAAATATACAACCAGGAGAGAAAAGTGGGATGTGCAGTCACACAGCATCACACGCCCTCTTCAACACACCGTTCTCTAACGGGAATGCTGCCTTGGGATCACCTCTTTTTCCAAGGTTTCTGCTCAGTGACCCAATGGTCTGGGCTCCAGTTTGCCTGATGCCAGGCACTGGGAGAGCAGCTACCTTTTTACCAYGCTCCAAGACATTTGCAGGCTACGGGAAACATTCCTAATGAATCCTGCAGGATGTCTGCAACCACAAATAGTTTTGGGGTTACCGTTCCCTATTGCAATTCATTCAGGATGGTTGAAGGTGCTGCAATACCCTGTTTCCTGCTCCYTGTCTTCCATCCTCCCCTACGATTAACCCCCAACTGTTACTCCAATTYATGGAGTCATGGAATGGTTTGGGTTGGAAGAGACATTAAAGCTCATCCAATTCCACCTCCTGCCATAGGCAGGGACACCTTCCACTATCCCAGGTTGCTCCAAGTCCCATCCAACCTGGCCTTGAACCCTTCCAGGCATGGGGCAGCCACAGCTTTTCTGGGAAGCCYACTCCAGCCCCTCCCCACCCTCCCAGGAATTTAACTCAGCTGGATGCAGAGCAATCAAACAAGATCACTAGCAGACACAAAGCAAACTTCTCCAAAAGCACAAATTTACCTTATTTAATGGTGCTACATTAGAAAGAGCCACCAAGGACATCTGCCTGGGCCAGGACAGGTGAGGCCAGGGAAGTGGTAGAATGGTCAGACCCTCTCACACAGGCGTTGCTGCAGGAGTTGCACTTCTCAGGGCTGGAATGACTCCCTGACCTTCCAGCAGCAAATGTCCACGCTCCTCTGTTCCACCAGGAATAAATCCACTTCTTCCCTCACAGTCCTCTTCACTCCACAGGCACCACTCTCACCTTTTCACTAACAATAACTACCTACAGTTACCACACAAACAACTGTTGTTTCCAAGCCCTTTTTCCAGGCTGGCGTTTACAGCTGCTTTGTCAGACCCAAAAAAGGCCCCACATCCAGAAACCTTCCTGCTTTCCCAGCACCACCAACACCACCAGGAACAACACCACTACACCAAACCTCACCTCCCATCATCAGACCATCAACAGCCTCCAAAACAGCAAAACCTACAGCACCTGCTGAGGGGCCTTTTATTACTGGATATCTCAAAAATAGGCAATAAAGTATAAAAGATACACAGGCAGGTTTTGCTTCCGAAAGAGAACACTTTCCATCCCCTGCAGTGATTTTTTGTGGCTTTACCTGCAGCTGCTTTTTAGCAGTTTTATCCCTTTCACCCTTAATGTGTTGAAGTCTTGCTGTAATATTCCACATCTTACTTTTTTTGCCAAGGTTATCTAGGATGGACCAGAGGCAATTCAGCCTTACATGCCTTTCTCCTTCTGGAGAAAAATCCTCTGGGATTAAAACCCACCTTGCTGTCCCTCTAGAACTGGAAACTAGAAATAGAAGATTCCAATCACAATGACTGTGAGTTCAAGTCAGAGATGATGGGTTCATCTAAAAACCCAAATTAAAAAACATTATGGCATTCATTCAAGCCACACAATCAGAAGGTTGGAATGGTCTTTGGAGAAGGGAATGCTRGAACCTTCCACGCTGAGATGGCCATGGTTAATCGGTGTTAGCAGAGGTGACCTGCAAAGCCCCACATCCACATAAACCCATATCATTCACCTTCTAGGAACACCTACAGATATTTCAGTATTTTACCTCCTCTAGATCACAGTAAGAGTTAAGGATAAAACAGAAAGCAGTATCTGGGAAGCCTGACTGCTCCAATTTCTCAGGAAACAAGATTTATTTCTTATTTTTAAACACCCAACGACCTTTCACCTGTGTTACAACGTCCACTACTCCAGCACGTGCACACTCACACCTCACTACTACATTAGTACGCAGCACATCCCACCTCCAGCAAGCTGAGGGACTCTGGAATTTCATCTCCTTGTTTTAGCTGCAGTGACAACAGTTGCTACACGGAATGGCAAAGCACATCTGTTATTTTCCCTCCTGACCAAATCATCCTCGTTTCCTCCTGCATGGGAAGTGAGTTGTTTTCCACAGCCACCGAAAATGCAAACACTCTGGATTTTCTCCAATCAGCACAGCACACGGATTCAGTTCCCTAACACTGTGTTTTGGACATGGAGATGAAAGAAAACACAGAATGCACTAAAACAACCCCCATATTGTCAGTCAGGGGAAATAACCGAGTGTCCCAGAAAAGCCTGAAGAACGTAAGCAGTGGTCAGGTGTTCTCTGCCTGAGTGTGCCAGTTAAAGAGGTTTTCTCTCCCAAAAACGTTCCTGCCCCTCCACAGGAACCACAGAAGGGATGAGCCACTGCCCAAAGTCAGCTGCCTCCTTTCACACTCATCTGCAGCACGTCAAGGGGAGGAGGGCTCAGCCCACCCAATCCCTCAGGTAAGCCCTGACCTCCCCCTTCCCAAGTCCCCCAGGTGAGCCCTGAGGTCCCCTCAACCCCCAGGTGAGCCTCCTCCTGGCTCCTGGACACACCTGACTGTGAGTCCTCCCCTCCCGTTTCAGCTGCAGCCCGTGAGCTCCACAAAGCAAAACTAACACATGAATTACAACTTACAATTGGCCTGACATATGGAAAACACAAGAAATTCCCCCTGTCCCTTTACTACAAGCACTGCAGGTAGGTGTTTTCCAATGGGGTTTGGATATCCCACACAGCCAGTGAGTTATCTGCCCAGGAAAGAGAGAAGAGTAAGTTATTAAGTCAGAGATTCAGAGAGTTTGGTACAAGCTGAGTGTAAACAGGGAGTAACCTTTGGAATCTATTTGGTTTGGGGTCCAGCATTCAGCCAAAGATGTCCTTAAAAAGTAGGTCTGAAAGTTTAGGGAAGCAGCACAAATTGCTCTGAAATTGCTCCCATAAACCAGGGAAATGTAACTGTTGATTTCTCAATTCAGAAGCAACGAGCCATTTACACAGAGAGGTTTTCCTGGGAAGTGGAGTACTCTGGGGGAAAACACACCTCTTAGGGTACTACTGCAGTTCCCAATGGATTCTCCCTGCTTAGGGCTGGACAGACACTTATCAGGTGCCATGACACAAGATTGTGTCAGTGAACAGACACCTCCTACCACTGTATCCTTACTCTTCCAAAGTAAATAACATGTCAGAGCAGCACCACCGGGCAAAAAGGTGTGAAGGGAAGGAGGAGAAAACCATCCAGGCCGATCCCTGACAACCTCCCAGGTGTACACAGAGAAAAGAGGGCACAGGAGCAGCAGCCTGGAGGAAATTTTCATGTTCTAAAATCACAGTGGAATACAAAGACTTTACGTCAGAGCTTCCAGGGGACTGAAACCAACACAGAACTCCCAGCAAGGACAAAGACAAGCTCTCCATGGACGACAATATTCCTGAAGTTCAGAGTTTTAGTAACAAAGCCCAAATTCCAAAAGCCCCGTGTGCTTTGGGAACTGCTGAGCTGGAGGATGCAGCACAGCAACCACGGAGCAGAGCATTCCTATAGCCATTACATTCCAGGTCACATCTGAATTGCCATGGAGCTCCAAGCAAAGCTGCACAGCATCCATGGTGACAACTGGAAACTCACTGAACATAAGCCAAAGCTAGAAAAAGAAAAGATCAGCATTAGACTATGTAACAGGATGATTAATGAACACCTGAAATAAAACACACAGAGCTACCTTGAAACAATTGTTTCCTCCTGTAGCAAAGTTACCAAGTAAAAGGAAAAAAGAGAGAAAATTAAAAGAGTTTAGCCAAAATCCAACTGGTTGCTCCTCGCCCTTCCAGAATGCCCAGATTTCAGAAGGGAAGGAAGAAACTCTAGTGCTGAGAAAAGAAAGTTTAGGCTGAGAGATGGAGTTCGCACGTGGTTGTCTCTAATCCAAGGGAAAAGAAAAGACAAGTCAGTTCAGAAAGAGCAAAACCACCCCAAACGAGCCCTCCTGAAAAGTGGGATCAAGTTCCCACATGTAGTAAACAGATAAAGGCTTCCAGAAATAGGTGAAAACATTCCCCCTGGCTGAACTTCCCGCCAGGTAAGCGCATTAGATCCCGCTCCGGAGCCGAGGGAGCACAGCCCTCTCCACACAGGGGCCACTCCAGAGGTGGGTGTAACTTAATCCCAGGAGCTCATCCAACCTCCCTGCCCAGAGCCAACATGGACGCTGCCTCCAGCCACGCACAGAGGCATTTCCCAAAGTGTGAACTCCAATTCCAAGGGAATTGCCATGGCCCCGACCAAAGCAACTCCACACACATCACTCCATGGCCCAATTCGGCACCAGTGGGGGGGAAGGGAGTTCACAGAATCATGGAATGGTTTGGGTTGGAAAGGACCTTTAGGACCATCCCATTCCATGCCATGGCAGGGACACCTTCCACTAGACCCAATTGCTCCAAGCCCTGTTCAACCTGGCCTTGGAAACTTCCAGGGATGGGGCATCCACAACTTCCCTGGGCAACCTGCTTCAGGGCCTCACCACCCTCATAGGGAATAATTTTTTTCTAATATCCCACCTAAACCTACTCTTCTTCAATCTGAACCCATTCCCCATTATCTTGTCCCTCCAAACTCCCATGAATACTCTTGCCCCACCTTTCCCGGAACTCCCTTCAGCTACTGGAAGGCGCTAACCCCTCGAATTCCCGCCCCCATCCCAACCTCTTCCCAGCTCCCAGGGCGAGGTGGAACACACGCACCTGGCGATGGGGCTCCGGCTCACGGAGCGCTTGGAGGCAAAGGGGCTGCTGGAGCGCCGGCGGCCGTAGGGGCTCGGGGACCTCCCGCTGTAGGAGCCGCTGCCCCGCTCGTAGCTGGACGAGCGCCTGCGGCCGTAGGGGCTCACGGATCTCTGCCGCCGGCTGTAGGGGCTGGGGGAGCGGGCGTTGGACTGGTACCCCACGGGCTCCTTGTAGGGCGGGCTGAGGGACTGCCGGCGCGAGGAGCCGCCGGGGCTCTTCCTGTAGGGATCGTAGGTGCTGGAGGTGTGGGAGCGGGGCGGGCTGAGGTCGTACTCCTGGACGTAGGAGGCTCCCGAGGGGCTGTCGTCCAGTTTCGGGCTGTCCGACCATTTCCTGTGCGGGCTCCTGGATTTCCGCTTCGGGCTGTCGATAGTTTTGTAACTTTTGGGAGCATCCCTTTTCCGATGGCTTTTGCTGCGCTCTTTGTGGCTGGACTTGAGCTCCCGCTCCTTCCTGGATTTCTCCTTGTGTGCCTTGGCCGAGCGCGACTCCTTGTTGCTGCTCTTGGAGGAGGGCGCCTTGGGGTGCTCCTCGCTCTCCAGGAGCCTCTTGGAGGATCCCGATACCCTCTCCTTGGTGGACCTGCTGGAAGCATCCAGGCTCTTTTCCAACTTCCTGTCTTTCTCCGCCTGTTTGCTCTTCATCAGCTCCCGGAGTCGTTTGTGCTGGTGGTGCCGGTGCTTCTGGGCCCTCTCGCTCCTCTCTGCCCTCCTCTCCTCGTTGTCCCTCCTGTCCAGCTTGAGGGCCACATCGTCCGAGAAGGTGTCCGAGTCCGAGCTGATGTCATCGTACTCCACCAGCGGCTTGATCACCGCTCCCAGGGGCGCCGCCGCTTCCTGGGCCGCCAGTGGGGACTCCTTGGAGTGCCTGGACTTGTGCCTCTTGTGCCTGGAGCCCGCCCGGTGCCTCTCCTTGCTGTTGGAGCTCCCGCTGCCCGGCTGCGAGGACCCCCCGCCGCCGTCCTTCTTGCCCCCATGTCTCTCCGGATTTGGCATTCCTCCCCCGCTGCGCTCGGGAACGGCGAGGGGGGGACTCCGCGAAACCCCCGAACTTCAAACTCCCTCCGCGCCCGCCCCTCGCACCATCCACCCCGGCCTCGGCCCTCCCTCCTACATGGGGAGCGGGGCCCGAGGCCCCGGAGGAGGCGGGAGGGACGGGGAAGGGAGGGGGGAAGGACCCGGGAGGGGAGGGGGAAGCGCCGCGGCCTCACCGCCTCATCCGAGGGGCCCAGGCCCGGCGGGCAGCGCGGCCGCGGGGGCGCCCCGGGAAGGCGGAGCCCGGGCCCGGAGCGCTGCCCGCGGCCTCAGCGGCGGTGGCGGGGCCTGGGCGCGGATCCCCGGCCGAAGGGCCCCGGAGCCGCCGCCGCCCCCGGCCCGGCCCCCGCGCTCTGCCCGAACCGGAGCGGCGCCGACCGGGGGCACCGCCAACTCTCGCGAGACCCGCCCGCAACTCTCGCGATAGCGCCTCCGCCACCCCTCCCTCTCTCCGCGCGAGTCCTCCTCGTCCGCGAGTCCTCTCGGAGAGGGCGGGGGCGCGCGCTCGTCCTCTCGCGAGARCCGCAAAATCGCGCCGCCGGCGGCTTCCCAGCGAACTTTATTGGGGCGCGGGGCGGGGACAGCGCCCCCTAGCGCCCGGCCCGCAACAAAGCTCCATGGCKGCGCCGCCGCCGCCGCGCCGGCCCGGCCTCCCGCCGCTCTCCCGCTCCGCCGCGCGCTGCGCTCTAAAGCCGCCGGCGGGTCGCTGTCGGGCCCGCCCCGGCGCACCGGCGGGTAACGGGCGGTTAATGCTCCGTTAGGGCTCCACAGCGGCCGCCGCCGCGCTTCCAGGAGGCTGAGGGGGCGGGGCGCGCTGTCCCTCAAGCCGCGCCCCCACTGCGCGCGCGGGCGCGGCGGAGTCTCGCGAGAGCGCGGGAGCACAGCCGCGGGCGCAGCGATGGCGGCGGCCGCCGCCGTGTGAGGGCGAGGGCGGCCCGGCCGCCGCCCCCGCTCCCCGCCCGCTCCCGATCCCGCTCCCCCTCCCTATCCCGACCCCGCTCCCGGCCCCGGACCTGCGCCATGAAGGCGGCACCGGGCAGCGCCGAGGGTGAGTGCGGCGCGAGGGACGCGGGGGTTCCCGCCGGCCCCGTGAGGGAACAGGGGTGGCCCAGTGGATCCGGGGCTCCGGGACTGAGCAGTCCTGGACTGGGGCGGAGGTGTCGCCCCGAAAGGCAAGACGGGCAGGGTCACAAAGGTGATTTGGAGTCTGGGGCGTCTCTGTGATGAGGAGGGACTGTGGGATCGGGCCTGGTTACTCTGGAGAAGAGGAGGCAGAGAGGCGATCCCTTCAATCCACACAAATATTTCCAAGGCGTGTCAGAGGATGGTGCCAGACCCTTTCCAGTGGTGCGGTGCCCAGTGACAGGACGAGGAGCAATGGCCGGAAAGTGAAACACAACAAGTTCCACCCCAACATGAGGAACAACTTTTTTTGAGGAGGGTTACAGAGCCTGGAACAGCTGCCCAGGGAGGGTGTGGAGTCTCCCCATCTGGAGATATTCCAAACCCACCTGGACACGTTCCAGTGTCATCTGCTCCAGGTGACCCTGCGTTGTCAGGGAGCTTGGACTGGATGATCTCCAGAGGTCTCTTCCAACCCTCTCCTGGGATTTTGGACAACTCAGTGCAGGCTGAGGTGGGGGCTTGGACCAGGTGAGCTCCAGGGATCCCTTCCCACCTCCARCATCCTGTGATTGATGTAGCTGAGAGGTATAAAGGGCCTGAAAACAAAATTCCAGTATAGCTGGGGTTGGAAGGGAGCTCTGGAGATCATCCAGTCCCATCCCCCTGCCAAAGCTGGGTGACCTGGAGCAGGTGACACAGATGGGTTTGGAATGTCTCTGGAGCAGGAGACTCCAAAACATCCTGCACAAGATTTTTTATTCCTTACGCTTGGATTTGGAGGGCTCAGTGTTAGGTCTGTGGATTGGGAGGGCATCGATAATGAACCCAAACCCTGGAAGTTTGGCAGGTGAAAGTCACAGAGTCCTTCGAGGTGACACTAAAGTGTCATGTTTGCCTTGGACCCTTTGTGCCAGGGACTGGGTTGATTCTGGAGTGATGTCCACTGGGATTTTTTTGACATGGACGTGTGCAAAACTCTGTTTCTTCACAATAAAAGATAGAATTTGAGTGTTCCCGAAGGCTATGTTGTCTTTGTGTCTGACTGGACAGGAGAGAAAAACTAAACCTTTGAATCTTGGAACTTCCTCAGGTGACCTGTCCAATGCCAGGTTTTGCTCAGGCAGGGATCCTCTGTCCCTCCTTTTCTGCCATCGGGAAAAAAATGTTCCTAACAGTGGGGCTTTCTAAAATGCACGGGGATGAGCTGCTGGAAGTGCAGGTGGATGGATTGTGGGGTGTGAGAAGGGCTTGTGACACTGAGGAGGTTCGAGGTTGGTGGAGATCTGTGACCCTCCCAGTCACTCATCCACTGCTTCATCCCTCCCAGCACGTGGAGCCATGTCCTGGCTCTGGAGCAGCACTGAGGGGACACCAGCCTTCAGCTTCCAGCTAATTATAGAATCATGGAATATCCTGAACTGGAAGGGACCCACAGGACTATCCAGTCCAACTCCTGGCCCTACCCAGGACACCCCAGCAATCCCACCCTGTGCCTGAGAGTGTTGTCCAAACTCTCCCGGAGCTCTGGCAGTCTTGGGGCCATGACCAGTCCCTGGGGAGCCTGCTCAGTGCCTGAGCACCCTCTGGGGGAAGAACTTTTCCCAAAATCCAGTCTAAACCTCCCAGACACAGCTCTAGCCATGCCCCTGTGTCCTACTGAGAGGCAGGAGTGTGTCTGAGCACTGAATTTGTGACAATTGGCAATTGGACTGATTTGGGTTGAGGTTTTTGATGGTGGAAGGTTTGAAGACCTTTCAAGAATTTGGGAGAGACAACAGAGCGGGTGGGAATCCAGGACACAAAGCTCCATCTCACTGCTTTGACTCCCTGTTTTCCACACTCTCAGTTTCCTGCCCCGGGGAAGAGTCGTCCTTAGACCCTGAGGATCCTGCTGGATCTTCAAACAGTGCCCTGATAGATTCCTGTCATGATAGAACTGAAGGTGGTGGGGCCACATCACTCAGGGATCGGTCAGAACAGGAACTGGGCATTTTCCTGACAGGCATTCCATAGGCATTTCATGGTCTTAGGTTTTGACAGCTTGTGATGTTCTGTAGCATTTACTCCACCTCGAGGTCTGGGGTGAAACCAGCAGTAAGGAAGGTTTTTGAAGTCATCTTTAGCTTAAAGGTGGGAAGTGTTTTGTTCCAACTGCCAAACTGATTTGTAAAACTTTCAGCGTTGCCTCGTTCTCTTTCCTGAATATTCCTGTCTCACAGAGGCGGAGAAGCTGAACAAGATGAGCTCCCTCCTGGAAAGGCTCCACGCCAAGTACAGCCAGAACCGGCCCTGGACAGAAACCATGAAGTTGGTCCGTCAGGTCATGGTGAGGATTGCTGGGCTCTGAGCAGGGACTGTCTGGAGTTTCCCTGGTGATAATTTTGTGTTGGTTTCTCAGATCTTTTCAAGATGTTTCTGTTGGGTCCAAGGCTTCACTCCCTCCTGGATCACTGTGGTTGGGGGTCCCCATGGGCTGCAGGGGAGGGAGTGATGTCCAAACCCTCCTTGCCTGATGTGCCTTTGCCTTCCCTAATTACAGATTGTCAGCTCAATGCCAGGAAAAGGCTCAAACTTGTATTTTGTGGTACTTATTCATTCAGAATATTGTTTTGTGGGGCAGTTTGTTCAGTGACACTCAACACTCAGTGCTGGCTTAGTCAAAAATGGGTTTGAAATATTGGTCTGGGTGGGGGAAGGAGGAGGAGGAGCAAGGGCAGGGGAGAGCTACAGCAAAGCCTTCTGCACATATTCAGGTGTTAAAAGCTTGCCTGGCTCTTTATTTCTCTGTCACCTCTTCTACAACTCTCAGCTTAGCCCTGTGAAAAGTTGCTGCAGTCTGTTCTTCCAGCTGAGCAAGTTACTTAATAGAAAATAAATCAATTCCAGGCCTGCCTTTGTTATCTGCTTGCAAACAGATACTGTTCACCTACAGGAATCAAGATGATGTAATCTGGGGATGAAATCTAACCTGCTTTTAATTATCTACATAAACCTCACTTGGCTGCACAAAAGTTGCCATAATCCCCTCTTCCTGAGGGACGAGCAGAAATGACCTTTTTTCTTCTSTCTGACCAAGGAAAAGCGAGTGGTGCTGAACTCGGGCGGGCACCAGCACCTGGTGAGCTGCTTGGAGACGCTGCAGAAGGCCCTGAAAGGTTGGTGTCTCCTCTGTGTGCACTCCACAGGCTGCTGCATGGTGGAAAATCCTACAGAAATGCTCCATAAAAACACACAGGSTGTTGCTGGTGCGTTTCATGGTGTTCCTGGTGCACACTGAGCTCAGTGCCAGGCAGCACAGTCAGGACTGGCTATGCTACTTTTATTGGGAAAAGCCTCTCTTTGTCCAGAGCAGCTGTGGCTGCCCCATCCCTGGAAGTGTCCARGGCTGGGTTGGATGGAGCTTGGAGCAACCTGGAATAGTGGAAGGTGTCCCTGCCCATGGCAGAGGGTGGCACTGGGTGGGCTTTAAGGTCCCTTCCAAACCATTCTGTGATTCTGTGAATACCCATACCTGGATGCCACTTGCAGGAGAGATTCCTTTGCAGGTTGGRATTATTTGGGTTTCTCTGCAGATCCTTGTGTGTTCGTTTGGGCACAGGTCCTGTAGAGTTGCATGTGACCGTGTGAGCAGACATGAGAGGGAGTAACCAGCTGAAACTGGGTTTATTACTGATTCCTTATTCCTTAGGGAATGTCAGATTATTCCCCTAAACCTTATTTTTTGTTCTCTCCGTCCAGTATCATCTCTGCCTGCCATGACTGATCGCTTGGAGTCCATCGCCAGGCAAAGCGGGTGAGTCTCCTCCTTCGATTCATGGCACAGACTTTTCCTGGTTCCCTGCCCTCATCAGAACCTCCTGGTGCTTGGATTGTGGGGTTTTTGTGTGCTTGGATTAGGTGGTTTTGTGTGCTTGGATTGTGGGTTCTGTATGCTTGGACTGTGGGGGTTTTGTGTGCTTGGATTGTGGGGTTTCTGTGTTTGGATTGTGGGGTTTCTGTGTTTGGACTGTGGGGTTTTGTGTGCTTGGGTGGTGGGGGGGTTGTGTGCTTGGATTGAGGGGTTTTGTGTGCTTAGATTGCAGGATTTTGTGTGCTTGGATTGTGGATTTTGTGTGCTTGGATTGTGGGGGAGGTTGTGTGCTTGGATTGTGGGGTTTCTGTGCTTGGATTGTGGGGGGGGTTGTGTGCTTGGGTTGTGGGTTTTTGTGTGCTTGGATTGTGGGGTTTCTATGCTTGGATTGTGGGGTTTGTGTGCATCTCACAGCAATTTTTGTTTTATTTCCTCTGGAAGCCTTGGATCCCACCTCAGTGCAAATGGCACCGAGTGTTACATCACCTCGGACATGTTCTACGTGGAAGTGCAGTTGGATCCTACAGGACTGCTCTGTGATGTCAAGGTGGCTCACCATGGAGAAAACCCCGTGGTGTGTATTCCTGGCAAAGAGGATGGGAATGCCGTTGTGGGTTTGGGATTGCCATTTACCTTCGCTTTTGTTTGAGCAGTGGAAATGGGTTGTATTTAATGTTCCCTTAGGCCCAGATTTATTGTATTTAATGTTCCCTTAGGCTCATTCTGGTGGGAAGTAAATCCTCCATGGAGTAGTTTGCTCCTGTGGGATGATCTGATCAATGTACAATATGGATTTACAACTGGCAGAATTATTTGAGGAAGTCACCTCAATGTTTCTGGGAATTTTGTGGCAGTTATTGCTGTGTTTCTGGGCAAAGGAAAGGGAAATTATTCTTGCAAAGCTCAGATCTGGGAATGGAAAATTCTAAATTGTGGAATGCTGGGAGAAAATGGCTTTACTGCCCTTCTGCACATGGAGCAGAGTTTGAATTTGGTATTTGATTGGCCTCTCCTSAAAACAAACCATCTTTAATATCCCTATGAAAGATCATAGATTTTCAGCCTAAGGCTTCACAATTTTAAAAGTTTATTTCAAATTAATCGTTTAAGAGGAAATGTTATTGCTTGAATTTGTCCCAGCAGGGGTTGAGGAGCAGAACTAGAGCCACAGCAAAGTGTGGTTGTGAGCATTGTGTTGCTTCCCAGGAAAAGCTGATGCTCAGGAATTTCACTATCCCAGTTGCGGAGCTGCACAAAGCTTAGAGTGGCTGTGTTCCACGTTGATATCCTTGTGTGTTCTTTCCTTTTCAGAGCTGTCCAGAACTGGTGCAACATCTGAGGTGAGTAATACAGGGGAGTTGTTGTGTTTTCTCACAGCTTTCTCTTTGCTGTAGTGATCTGATGCTATTTTATGTCTGGAAACACGAAATTGCTCCTTCCCCACAAAGTGTCTTCACTTCTCCAGGGGATTTTCTGGCTTTGGCTCAGATCTTGTGTTTCTGGCTGCTGTGCAAGGTATCTTCAAAGCCACAGCACATTAAAGCTGACWCATTTAAAGAACACATTTTGTAGCTTTCATGTAGCAAAAGCCTTTTTTTAAGTGACTCAGTCTCTGTATTAATGTAATTTTTTAAAATGAAATTTTATTTGCTAGTAATTTGAACACTTGGTAACTTTTCCTCCCTCTTCCTTTCAGAGAGAAAAATTTTGATGAGTTTTCGAAGCATCTGAGGGGACTTGTGAACCTRTATAAGCTGCCAGGAGACAAGTAAGTCCAGAATATATTTATACCCACATATATAAAATGAAACAAACCTCCAAGCTTGTAGGTTTGCACTGCACAGTTCCTTTCAASTTTTCTTATATTGTTTTTTTGTTGGTTTTTCTTTCCCCTAAGCAAACTTAAGACTAAAATGTACTTGGCTCTGCAGTCCTTGGAGTTGGATCTCCAAAAGATGGCCGGGATGTATTGGTAAGYTTGTGATGTCTGTGTGGTTGGGTGAGTTTTGTACATGTCTATAAATGCTCAGAGCTCTGAGAAATTCCTTTTTAACTGCAGAATTAGTTTAGAAGACAGTCTAAAAGGCAAAATAAAAAGTTTGTAACTTGATGGATTTAGGGATAACGTGTTTTACAGTAAGAATTTGAAACATTTTTGCCCATGTTTCTCTGCTATAGATTCAGTGATGAACCAGCCATGCTGTAGAGAGTAAAGCGGCTTTTGTTTTTCCTATATAAGTTTAGGATCAGTCTTTCTGTGGAACCCAGAAATGTGTATTTTGAGCTAAAATCAGGTTCAGCACGTGAATTTTGGCTTCAGSTGTGGCTGTGGCTTGTTTCAGACTCTGATTGCCTCTCTTGCAGGCAAGCCACCAACGCAAACCCCCTGGACAAGATCCTCCATGGCAGTGTTGGCTATCTCACCCCCAGGAGTGGAGGTACCTATGATTCACACTTAAAAAAGGAATTAATAAAAATTTATTTGTTCCTGGCCCCCGTTATGGGTGATAATTTCACTTTAACTGATGGCAGTGACAGAAAATAATAAAGTAAAAGAAGGGACAAGGTGTTTGAGCGTTTTTGTGGCTTTGGGGGTTGGGGATGATCAGGTTGACCTGTCAGGGTGCCTCATCAGAAGCTTCTCTCTCCCAGGTCTCCTGATGAACCTCAAATATTACGTCTCTCCCTATGATTTATTTGAAGATGGCACTGGAGCCCCTGTGATCTTGCACGAGAACAATGGTAGGTCAGCTGTGGAAGTGCTGCTGTTTGAAGGAGGGAAGGAATCAGAATTCCAGCGTAGCTCCCCTGTGCTGTCACCCTGTCCGACAGGACAGTCATAGGCTGACCTATGGAGGACACAGGTTTAATGAGCCCAGGTGTAAACACTGGCCCAGGTGACCACTGACCATTGGACCTTGTGGCTGTGCTGGAGTTGGACCTGTGCTCCTAACAGGGCGATGAGCTGACAGTTTTTCCTTGGGGTGAATCTCATTGTTAACATGGGATTTATTTTATTATCTGAATAAAAACATGGAATACCAGAATGGTTTGGGTTGGAAGGGACCTTAAAGCTCATCCAGTTCCAACCCCCAGCCATGGGCAGGGACACCTTCCACTAGACCAGTGCCCCATCCTACCTTGTGCTTCCCATCAGACTGGAAGATTGTTTTCATGCATGTGCATGGACATCTGGCTCTTGTTAAAATGCCAAAATCAAGCTTCAGTTCTCAGGAAAGAAGAGGGGGAAATTATCCAAAATCATTATTTGTTTTGCTGTGYAGAGAGCAAATTACAAACTTGCTAATGTATTTGGAAAATATTTTGAGAATTATGCAATCAGTCCACCTTGCAAGAGAGAAATAGAGCTTTAGGTAGCACAGGTGGTTTGGCTGTTGTCCATTTGATCATGAAGGTGAACAGCGAAATCTGTGCCTTGTGAGGGAAGTCGGATATTTCCACAGAGTGGAATTTTATGGAATCACAAAATGTTTTGTGTTGGAAGGGACCTTAAAGCTCATCCAGTTCCAACCCCTGCCAWGGGCAGGGACCCCTTCCACTATCCCAGGTTGCTCTAAGCCCCGTCCAGCCTGGCCTTGGACACTTCTAGGGGTGGGGAGTATATTTAATTCATGAAGTATTTAATCCATAAAGCTTGCATGGSTGGTTTTTTTCCATCAGTTTATGTTCTTGTTGGGTTCTCTTGCCTCTCCCTGCAGTTCCTCGCTCGCTGGGTATGAACGTGTCCGTGACAGTCGAGGGAACCATGGCAATGCACAAACTTCCAATTGCTCCACTGATCATGGGCTCCCACCCAGTGGACAGCAAAGGGTAAGGGCAGGACACGAGTCCAGCACTCAGCTGGAGTCGGTGGGGAATGTCTTGTGTGGTGTCACAGCATTATATGAATTACACATGTGCTGTCTGTAAGCCAAGAAACGCCTGTTTCAGGGCTGTGAGGTCCTTCTGAGAAGTGTCTTTATTTTTGAGGTGTAACAATGTGTATTTGAGCAAACATATGCGTTATGTCAGGTGTTGACAGCAGAAGCCTGCAGCTCACAGGACCTTTTATTCCCCCAATCTTTCAGAACTCCATCTTTCTCCTCGATCACCAGTGCCAACAGCGTGGACTTGCCAGCTTGTTTCTTCCTGAAATTCCCACGTCCCATTCCAGTGTCTCGAGCTTTCATTCAGAAGCTCCAGAGCTGCACAGGTGGGTCAGACACCTCTCCAGGGTTTTATTAATGTTCTCTCGTTTCTATCAACAAATGCTGTTGGTTTTTAACGTGTGCCAGGGAAGTTGCTCGGGCTTTTTCGCTGTTCTCAGGAAAACGTGCACAGGTTTCCCACTGTCTCTCCCTGGCTYCCAGGTACCAGCATCATTCCGTGCTGTCTTGTCCCCTCAGGTATCCCACTGTTCGACACACCACCCACGTTTGTTCCTCTGTATGAGCTGATCACACAGTTTGAGTTATCCAAGGAGGCTGATCCTCTGCCCCTGAACCACAACATGCGCTTCTACGCAGTAAGTGTGCTGTCAGACCAGGCTGTGACCCTTCCACAGCAGCAGTTTGGCGGGGGTTCAGCTGTTTCAGGGTCTCCCAAGTAGGATGAAGGGAATGGGTTCAGCATTTATTCACAGGCAAAACCTGTTCTATCCAAGCGTTGGGATTCAAATACAGACGTGAGGCCCTGGCACAGGTTGCCCAGAGAAGCTATGGCTGCCCCTGGATCCCTGGAAGTGTCCAAGGCCAGGCTGGATGGGGCTTGGAGCAACCTGGGATAGTGGAAGGTGTCCCTGCCCATGGCAGGGGGTGGGATTGGACGAGCTTTAAGGTCCTCCCMAGCCAAACCATTCCATGATTCTACGATGACAGTGGTAATTAGGAAAATTAGGTAAGGAAAGATACCTTAGTGTTGGAGTGCAGCTGCACAGGGGAGAGCAGAGAGGCTGATCCCAGGATCTGTCCCTTCCTTTTGTCCAGTGATTTTTAGCACTTTGGGAGAAATCCTTACTCTTAAATTTGTGGATGACTGTTAACTGCAGAGGATTCTCTGTGTGAAACTGTTGTAGTGGGAACATGAATGCTATTGGGCAGTACTACTTCTGAGGGGTCAAAATCATGTTTTCCTTGTTCATRTTGGAAGGAAAATGTCCTCAGTGTTTGTCCCTTCCAGCCAGAAAGGTGACTTGGTGTCRCTGGGATCTGGGCACTGCTTTGTTATCCCCTTCTACCCAGCTGGACTAAAGCAGGAATTGTTTGTCAGGCTCTTCCAGGACAGCAGCACTGTTACTTCCTGAACAAAGACGCTCCTCTCCCGGACGGACGGAGCCTCCAGGGAACTCTGATCAGTAAAATCGCCTTCCAGCACCCCGGCCGGGTGCCCCTCATCCTCARTTTGATCCGGCACCAGGTGGCCTACAACACCCTCATCGGCAGCTGTGTCAAGAGGACAGTCCTGAAGGAAGGTGGGTGCCACCTCCAGTTGAATATGATGTGGGAATGATAAACSCTGGGTAGTTTGTTCTCATAAGAAATGAGACCTTTGCTGCTTCTCTTATTTTTTTCCCGTCTATATGGGGATTTTGAGGCTCTGGTTCACCTCCAGTGTTCCCTCAGTTAAGGGTTCCCGTGTCTTCCAGATTCTCCTGGGATCCTGCAGTTTGAAGTTTGTCCTCTCTCTGACTCCTGTTTCAGTGTATCCTTCCAGCACCCCGTGAACGACTCCCTGGTGTGTGGTAAGTGGGCTCAGAGACAGCAGGAGTGTGTTTTTGGGAAGGCTGGCAGGGTTTCCTTGCCTTGTGTCCAGGATTTTGATCTCTCCCAAACACCTCCTCTCTTCCAGTGGTGATGGACGTGCAGGACTCCACCCATGTGAACTGTAAGCTGTACAAAGGGCTGTCTGATGCCCTCATCTGTACAGATGATTTCATTGCCAAGGTTGTTCAAAGGTAAGCTGGGATTTTGTCCCACCTTGCTCTCCAAACTACACAGATGAGCTCTACTCTGTCTCATGTTTATCCAGCAGTTCTGGAGCTGTTCTGTCTGGTGGTGGTTGTTTGGAAGGGAGAAAAGCTGAGAGTCCTGCTGAAAATTGAATGCCAGACGTTGAACTGTAGCTACTTATTTTTGAGTTTGTTGTTTACACAGGGCTTTTATCCAGGTTCCTCCACCTCAGTCACATTCAGGACAGAGCAGGACGTTCACAGGGCACAACACCCATCATCTTTTGAGTGAGAACCACTGGTTTTGCTTTCAGCACTTTATACACTTGTCATCCCTGAGTAGTGTTACCATTGATTTCTAAGCAGCCTCAAAAAGTTCCACCCCATGGCAGAGGGGTGGAACTGGATGGCCTTTAACCCTTCCAACCCAAACCATCCTGGGATTTTTACAAGGTTTCAGGAAATCAGGTTTGCCAAGCTTAGATAAAGGTGTTTTCTGGCAGAATCAGAGGAATAACCAAGATTCCTTCATCAGGGCAGGCTTTAAACTGAGACAGTAGTGTTAGATAGGGTATTGGGAAGAAATTCTTCCATGTGAGGATGGGGAGGCCCTGGCACAGGTTGCCCAGAGAAGCTGTGGCTGCCCCATCCCTGGGAGTGTCCAAGGCCAGGTTGGATGGGGCTCGGAGCAATCTGGGATAGAGGAAGGTGTCCCTGCCCATGGCAGGGGGTAGAGTGGGATGAGCTTTAAGGTGCCTTCCAACTCAAACCATTCCATAATTCTATGATTGCATCCTGTGCTTTTTAACTACAAGATAATGATCTGCCAGCTATTAGTTATTAGAGTTAATTGATTAATCTCCCTCTGTGATTGCAAGGCAATGCGTAAAGGTGCAGGTGTCTCGTGGCTGGAGAAGGGAGGTGGGATAAGTGTAAATCCAGCAGAACGGCAGGACATTTACCTGCTGTTAAAACCTGGACCTGCTGCTCTCCCGTGCAAGCCCCTCAGTGCTTGTTTTATACCTGATGAAGGTGTAAAACCTCCCCAGTGACCTTTGCTGAGGGCAGCAACCCCCACCCTGACCTTCTGCTGTGTCTTGCAGGTGCATGTCCATCCCTGTCACCATGAGAGCCATCCGTAGGAAAGCAGAAACCATTCAAGCTGACACCCCAGCCCTGTCCCTCATTGCAGAGACAGTTGAAGACATGGTGAAGAAAAACCTGCCCCCCGCCAGCAGCCCAGGGTATGGCATGACCACAGGCAGCAACCCAATGAGTGGGACCACCACCCCAACCAACACTTTTCCTGGGGGGCCCATCACTACTTTGTTTAACATGAGCATAAGCATGAAAGAGAGGCATGACTCGGTGGGCCATGGGGAGGACTTCAGCAAAGTGTCTCAGAACCCTATTCTCACTAGTTTGTTGCAGATCACAGGGAATGTGGGGTCTACCATTGGCTCAAGTCCAACCCCCCCCCACCACACACCACCACCAGTATCCTCACCAGCCAGCAACACCAAGAACCACCCCATGCTCATGAACCTTCTTAAGGAGAATCCCCCTCAGGATTTCTCCACTCTGTATGGGAGCAGCCCTCTGGAAAGGCAGAACTCTTCCTCTGGCTCCCCCAGAATGGAAATGGGTCCTGGGGGAAATAAGCAAAAGAAAAAAAAATCCCGCATGCCAGCCGACAAGCCCAAGCACCAGACTGAGGATGATTTCCAGAGGGAGCTCTTTTCCATGGATGTTGACTCCCAGAACCCCATTTTTGATGTCAACATGACTGCAGACACCCTGGACACCCCCCATATTACTCCAGCACCCAGCCAGTGCAGCACTCCTCCCACCACCTACCCCCAGGCGCTCCCCCACGCGCAGCCCAGTATCCAGAGGATGGTTCGCCTGTCCAGCTCGGACAGCATCGGGGCCGATGTCACCGACATCCTCTCGGATATAGCGGAGGAGGCTTCCAAGCTGCCCACCAGTACCGAGGACTGCCCACCCATTGGGACTCCAGTCAGAGACTCTTCTAGTTCAGGACATTCACAAAGTGCCCTCTTTGACCCCGATGTTTTTCAGACCAACAGTAGCGAGAACCCCTACACTGACCCCGCAGACCTGATCGCGGACGCCGCTGTGAGCCCCAACAGCGACTCCTCCAACCATTTTTTTCCAGACGGAGTAGATTTTAACCCTGACCTGCTGAACAGTCAGAGCCAGAGTGGTTTTGGGGAGGAATACTTTGATGAGAGCAGTCAGAGCGGAGATACTGATGATTTCAAGGGCTATGCCCCCCAGACTCTAACTAATTTGGGGGTGCAAGTCTTGGGGGCTGACGGGGGGGAAAATAAATTTAAGGGGAGCACTCCGTCCGATACGGTGGATTTTAGTATTATTGCAGCTGCCAGCAAAGCACTGGGGTCCTCTGACATCATGGAGCACCACAGTGGAGGTCAGAGCCCTTTGCTGAACACAGGGGATTTAGGAAAAGAGAAGTCTCAGAAACGGGTAAAGGAAGGCAATGGGTCTGGAAGTGCCATGGCAGGTGCCGGGATAGACGGGAAGCCAGGGAAGCGCAGCCGGACGCCATCCAGTGATGGTAAAAGTAAAGAGAAACTTCCAAAGAGGAAAAAGCAGGACACAGATGGGAAATCTCCATCTCACAGTTCATCCAACAGGCCCTTCACGCCACCGGCAAGCACAGGTGGGTCCAAATCTCCGGGGAGTTCGGGCAGATCTCAGACACCTCCCGGGGTAGCTACTCCTCCTATTCCAAAAATAACCATTCAGATCCCAAAAGGAACAGTGACTGTTGGCAAACCATCTTCACACGGCCAGTACACGAGTAGTGGTTCTGTCACCTCCTCCAGCAGCAAAAGCCATCATAGCCATTCTTCCTCCTCCTCCTCTTCTTCCTCCTCTTCAACCTCAGGCAAAATTAAAAGCAAATCAGAAGGGTCTTCTGGCTCAAAGATGAGCAGCAGCCTCTACTCCAGCCAAGGCGGCTCCAGTTCGGGTCAGTCCAAGGGCTCGGCCCAGTCAGTGGGAAAGCCAGGATCCTCCCCCATCACCAAGCACGGCCTCAGCACCGGCTCTGGCAGCACCAAGATGAAACCTCAAGGAAAGCCATCGTCCCTCATGAACCCTTCCATGAGCAAACCAAACATCTCTCCGTCTCACTCGAGACCCTCGGGGGGTTCTGACAAACTCGCCTCCCCCATGAAACCTGTCCCAGGTACTCCCCCCTCGTCTAAAGCAAAGTCACCCATCAGTTCAGGTTCCGGTGGGTCCCACATGTCTGGGACTGGATCAAGCTCGAGCATGAAATCGTCTTCAGGAATGGGATCCTCCGGGTCTATGTCACAGAAACCGCCTCCCTCGTCCAATTCCTCGACGGCATCTTCATCTTCCTTTTCATCCAGTGGGTCTTCCATGTCTTCATCCCAAAACCAGCATGGAAGCTCCAAAGGCAAGTCCCCGAGCAGAAACAAGAAGCCATCGCTGACCGCAGTCATAGACAAGCTGAAGCACGGGGTGGTCACGAGTGGGCCTGGCGGAGACGACCCCATGGATGGACAGATGGGGCCGAGTTCCAATTCCTCAAGCCATACAATGTCCTCCAAACACAACATGTCTGGAGGGGAGTTCCAGGGAAAGCGGGAGAAGAGTGACAAGGAGAAATCGAAGGTCTCTGTTTCTGGAGGATCTGCCGACTCTTCCAAGAAGAACTCGGATTCCAAAAACGTTGGAAGCACTGGAGTGGCCAAAATTATCATCAGCAAACACGATGGTGGTTCCCCTAGCATTAAAGCCAAAGTAACCCTGCAGAAACCCGGGGAAGGGGGTGGGGACGGCCTGAGGCCTCAGATGGCTTCTTCCAAAAGCTACGGATCCCCCCTGATCAGCGGCTCCACCCCCAAACACGAGCGCTGCTCCCCCAGCCACAGCAAGTCCCCGGCCTACACCCCCCAAAACATCGACAGCGAGAGCGAGTCGGGCTCCTCCATCGCGGAGAAATCCTACCAGAACAGCCCCAGCTCCGACGACGGCATCCGGCCCCTGCCCGAGTACAGCTCCGAGAAACACAAGAAGCACAAAAAGGAGAAGAAAAAGGTGAAAGACAAAGACCGGGACAGAGACCGGGACCGGGATAAAGACCGAGACAAGAAGAAATCCCACGGCATGAAGCCGGAGAGCTGGTCCAAGTCCCCGATTTCGGCGGATCAGTCTCTGTCCATGGCGAGCAGCGCGATCCTCTCGGCCGAGCGGCCGTCCCGGGCCAGCCCCGAGTTCCTGATCGGGGAGGAAGATGATGATCTCATGGATGTTGCTCTAATTGGCAATTAATTCTCCCGGATGAGCTGTCTGGAGGGCCTGCGGGGCCTGGAGGGAAGGAAGGAAGGATTCATCCCAAACCTGCCACGCGGATCTTCRTGGGGTGTGTTTGGAGAGGGGGAAAAAAAAGTATTTCCAAGGTATTTCCAAGATTTCAGATCTCTAAGGTCTGTGCAGAAGGTGTGAGTGCCAGCAGCCAGGTCTCTGCCTGTGGCCTTCGTCCTGTGGGCACTTCCATTCTTCCTGAATTTATGAGTATTATCATCCCTGTTGGAGTTAATGRGGGTGAAGCCAAGTGTGGGAATGTGGGAGCAGCTCCCAAATGGGGCAAACAGACATAGGCTGGTCTGGGCGATCCCAGTCCCTCTGCCCTCTTCCCATTCAGGAAAAGTTCCTTTTGGATGTAGGAAGTTTTAAAGTAATTATTTTAGGAAATGTTTTAGGGTTGGGTTTTACTCTTTGGAAGAAGGAAAAACATAAGATTTTTAATTTATTTTATTCCCATGGCATTCCTTCATTCAATGCCCAGCTCAGTGCAGTGCCTCTGGCACGAGCCGAGCACTGTGTCCTCATGGAAATCAGGATTTTATCCCGGGACACAGCTCTGAAGGATTGCTGCTGCCTTGGGTTTAACTTCCCTTTCATTTTAGCTATTTATTCACCTCTGTATGGGAATGCCTCGTGCTCCTTGTTTTCCCCAAAGGGAATTTGGGTAGAGCCTGTGGGTTTGGACGGCTCTGCAGCTTTGGTGACATTCCAGCATGGTGAAATTCCAGCAAATCTCAATGGAAAAGGAACTCCTGTCTGCATCAACGAGCTTCCCTGGAATCCCCTCGTTGAAAATATTCCCCCTGCTCAGCTGGGAATTGCGGTCACACACACGGGAACTGCCCTGGGAAGGATAATCTAGCCAAGGGAGCCATGTCCTGCTTGGCGCTGTCACTGCCTGGAAAACAGTCCCTGAGTGGCTCAGCTGGGATCAGAGTTGCAGCAGAAGTGTTGATTTCCTTAAAAGATGGATTTTCTCCTTTTGGCTGGAATTAGGAGCATGACTCAGGCATCCTCTCCGGGCTGATCTTGTGGTCCCTGAAAGGAAAAGAGACTCAGGACAGTGTTTTATTTTTAAAAGCAGTTGCATCTGATTCACTGAAGAGGAATGTGGGAAATCAGGAGTTCTGCAAACACATCTCCTTTGGAATTATGTACTGAGCAGGATCTTACTCCTGCTGGATTTTGCTGTTGGTTCTGGAGGCCAGGATTTCCCCGTGGGAGTGAGGTTACACTTCACCTTTGGGGATGCAGCGTGAAAAGATGTCAAGGATTTGAGTTTCTTTTCAACCACTGAAATTTCCTATCCTGGGCTGACCCCAGGGATACCCCAGGAGTGCTGTTTGGTTTCCAGCTTTTTGGAAAGGCCGACGTCCTTTCAGTAGGTTGGGAACTATCCCATTAATTGTGGGGATTTTTCACCTCTTCCTCCCGCCTCCAGTTTAATTCCAGGGCTCCTGCAGAACGTGGGAGCCTGGATTTCTCCCAAGCCCTCCCCAACTCTGGAGAACTTTCCCTTCTTGTATTTTCCTATATTTATCCCTTGCTCCTGGCATCCTGTGAGCCACAACCTCCCCCCTCACCAGACCTCCTGTCCTCAGGGGCTGAAGTGAAACGATAGGAAAATGGGAAATAAATCCAAACCTGGAGCAAATGCTGTTAATCTCGCGCAGCGTTGGAATCGTGTGACTGCGGGGTGTTACGAAGAGGATGTCAGGAATACAATCCCAGAGGAATTTAGCTGGAGACCCTGCTTCAGTGGCTGCATTGGGAATGGTGCCGGCTCAGCCTCCGGAGGGCTGCCTGCCCCCCTCTCCTGATTTTATTTAATCCAATTTTGTAACAAAAGTCCTTCARTCCGTTCGGAGTTGTGTGAGGGCACAACCAGCCTTCCAAAAGAAGCACTTTCAAGTGGAATTCAGGCTGGGAATCCCACAGGATGGCTCCCTGGACTTGTCCTTAGCCAGAGCCGTGTTTTCCTGCTTTGAAACACTAAAAATTGGAAGGAAGTTCTGTTCAGCAGCAAAATTGACGCAAAAATGTGTTTTAAAGG
This sequence comes from Amblyornis subalaris, assembly GCA_018881555.1. Taxonomy (NCBI): domain Eukaryota; kingdom Metazoa; phylum Chordata; class Aves; order Passeriformes; family Ptilonorhynchidae; genus Amblyornis; species Amblyornis subalaris. The sequence goes on from JACAXG010000198.1 coordinate 732,323, forward strand.
AACAAGCTGCACGTTTCCTCTCCCCTCACCCAGACCAAAGCTCAGTATCCAAAATTCCCCCTGTGGAAGGCGGGAACAGAGGGAACAGCATCTCCTCCGGCCACTGCAGGAGGCGGGAGTCCCAAATTTAAAGCTTTTCACCCCATTTTGGTGCCCTGTCCCCTTCCAATGACGTCAGTCCTGGGAGAGCTGAGGTGCGTGACCACACAGAGGCTTTGGGGTGTCAGTGCTTGGGCTCTGAGAAATGGTTTATTTTTGAAATATTTTTGCTTATTCTCAATTGTTTTACATCTTTCAGTATTCAGAAAGATAAAATAAAGTGAAAATAAAATATAAGCCAAACCTTTTAATCTCAGGTGGTGAAGATTACACGGAGATTAAAAGAAACTGGTTCTTTCCTCGATTATCATGATGTACATAAATCCCTGGCTGGAAAATCGCTGGAATTGTAAATATCCCGGCTCCCGCGGCAGTTTTTTGGGCGGAAAGTGGAATTTCGACTTTTTTGGAAATATTGCAGAGAACATGTTTATTTACATGCAAATAAACCCCTTTGGTACAAAGAGGTCTCGGCTCTCTGATTGGGGCAGGGTGAGAAGTGGATCCCCGCCACGCTTGATTTTCCCGCGAGAATGACATCACCATGACGTCACCCCAGCGCGGGGCGCTGATTGGCTGAACTCGCTGCTCCCGGAAGGGAGCGGAGGGGCGGGGGACGGCCCCCCCCCCCTCCCGGGACCCCCGATCCCCGCAGCCCCCCGCACACCGGGGGGAGGATCCTGCGGCCCCCGCACGGCGGGGCGGGGGGGGTCCCGCACCCCCGAACAGGGGGGCAGCGCCCCTCGCTCCGCACCGGGGTAGGGGGCGGGAGGACCCCCGCGGCGGCGCGATGGGGGCGGCGGCCTGCGGGGTAGGTGGGGGGGGAGTCCCGGTCGTGTGTCCCCCCC
>JACAXG010000198.1:733706-788005 GCA_018881555.1 Amblyornis subalaris
CCCCCCAGCTCCCCCCTCCCCGCGGCGCGCGGCGGCGGCGCGGGCCAATGAGCGCGCGCGTTGCTGGCAGGTGCGGAGTGTTTTTGTTTTGGGTCGAAGTTGAGGCCGGAGCGGACGCGGCGGCGGCGCCGGGCGGAGGCCGCGCTCCGGCACCCCCGCACCCCCCGGGCCYCGCGCCCCCCGCCGCCCCCTCGCCGGCCCCGCCATGCGCAGGGAGATGAACGGGGTCACTAAGAGCCGCTTTGAGGTGAGGCCCCGGCCGGCCCCGCGGGGGGAGGCCCGGCCTGGCCCGGCTGAGGAGGTGCGGGGTGGTCGGGCCGCGCTGTGTGTTTGACCCCCTCCCCCGATGGCCCTGAGACCCCCTCCCCACGCCGCTCCGGATAGCGCGGCCCTGGGGCAAAGCCGGGGGGGGGGGCGCGGGGAGTCTGTTTGAATGGGGCGGGGAGGGGGGTCGATGTTGTGGGTGGCTGTGGGTGCCTGGTGGGGCTCAGGGCTGTGACCCCCGGGTTTGGGGGGTGTTGGTGTGAAACTTCTGCCCTTCACCCCCCCATTTTGTTCCCTCGGTGGGTGTAAACTTTCGTGGGGGGCTGCGGGGGGGCTCTGTGAATGGGGCTGGGAGTCGGGGGGGGCTGTGGGGGCTCAAGGGGTCTCAAGGCTGTGACCCCCGGGTTTGGGGGGTGCTGGTGTGGAACTTGGCCCCCCCACCGCCCCGTTTTGAAGGGGGGGGTTCCCGCGGGGGAGTCAGTATGAATGAGGCTCGGGGGGGTCGCAGCCTGGGTTGTCTGCGGGTGTGGGGGGGCTMAGGCCTGGACCAGGATTTGGGGGGTGCTGGTGTGAAACTTCTTCCCCCCCCGATTCGTTTTGGGCAGGGGGTTCCCCCGCCTGATTTAAACTCCCGTGGGGAGCTGCGGGGGGGRCCCTCTATGAATGGGGCTAGGGGGCAGTCTGTGGGTGCAGAACGGGGGTGAAACTTCCCTCCCGCCCCAATTTGGGGGTTACCCCGTCTGTTATAAACTCCCGGGGGGGCTGTGAGGGGCCGGGGGGGGGGCCAGAGCTGCTGCCAACGTGTTGCTGCGGCTGTGAGCGCTGGCAGCGAAGTTGATGATGGAGCAGGAGATGTGGGAAATTGCGCCTGGAAAACACCACAGCCTTTGGGGAGCGGGRAGGGGGCGTTCGGAGGGGGGGGAAGGTGGCCCCAGCGCGGCTTTTTTGGGGGCAGTAGCCGGGAAAAAAATTTGCTTACAGGGAGGTGGGGGATGGAGAGGACGGAAGGAACGGAGGGTAAACAATGAGATCTATTCAAAGGACATGGCACAAAGCGGCGTGCGGAGCCAGGGCGATTCCAGCCGCATTGTTGTCCCAGCTGTCTTCCCGGGGGAGGAGGAGGAGGGGGGTAGGGAGGAAGGGCAGCGGCAGGATTTACTTCCCATCGCTGCGAGAGGCTGTAGAGGATGGAAATCCCTGCCTGCTCCTTCTCCGGACTGCCCGGCCCGTGTGGGGGACAGAAAAGAGCCTGGAATGGTAAAGATGTGGCTGTTCCCCCTTGGTTGGGGAGGGAGGGGATGGCGATCCGGGGAAAATGCTGGTTAATGGTAAACTGAAGAAGCTCTGGTTCCACAGAGCTCGGTGTGGAATTCCTCAGGAAGGCAGCCCTGGAGCTGAGAAAGGTGCAGTAAATGCTGGTGGTCTAATATTGCACGTGGGATTGTTTTCTTCCTCTGCCAGATCCTTGTAAAATCCCAGCAGTGTGTGTTTGCGGTGGGCCCCGGTTTTTTCATGTTCTGATATTCACGTTTCTGTAGCATCCAGTGATGAAAACATTGGGCTAACCCTGCGAGCTCCGGAGAGGAGCCTGCACGTGAGCCGTGCATTATCCAGGGGTATTGTATTTACTGTTCTGGGCTCTTCTTGGTTGCACAGATTTTATTATTTATTTTTTTCCCCTCTGAGAGAGTTTTTTTTATCCACTGCTGCAGACTGGCTGGTTACAGAGGAAAGAGTAAAAGCAGGTTGGTGACAGACGTTTGGGGGAAATGTCTCGTTAGCCTTCATCTTGCAGCACTGGTGTTCATTCCAGTTTTGGGAGGGAGTTCATCAGGGTTGTGCCGGGACATGATGAACCCAATTCATTGGGGAAAAAAGAGTAGAGAAGAGCTTTGCTTGGCTTGTTTTGGGTGGGGTTTTTTATGCTGGAATGTTATTTTCTTCTTATAGTAAAAAACAGACAAGTTGGAAAACGAGCAAAATGCTCGAGGAGCGTTTGAGGCCTAAATTAATTTTTTAAACCTATATTTATACAGGAAGAGTTGGTGTGTTAGAGAAAGGCTTATTTTGAGCTACAAGGAGTGCCTTTAAACATCTTCCTGTTTCTTGGCTGGTTTGGTTACTGTGTTTTGCCCAGCGAAGCTGTGGCTGCCCCATCCCTGGAAGTGACCCAGACCAGGCTGGATGGGGCTTGGAGCAACCTGGGCTAGTGGAAGGTGTCCCTGCCCATGGCAGGGGGTGGCACTGGATGGGCTTTAAGGTCCTTTCCAACCCAAACCATTCCATGATTATAAATCCAAGGCATCCTTCGATGATTATTAATCAGTATTGGTTATCTCTGACCCACTCACCTGTATAACCTGGAAAGGATGGGTTTAGAGCTGTTTTCCTTTAAATCCATCGTTTTCCAGTGAGGTTATGTTGGTCAGAAGAGCTTCCAAAACSTGTGTTCACACTTATAAATAGATTTATTTTTCAGAGGGGCAGGATGGGTGGAAATTCCTCTGTGCTTCCTAGAAACCAGTTTGTAATGGTTGTGCTTTACAAGTAAAAGGTCTGTGAGAGTTCACATTTCATGGGATGGGGGAAAATTGGGCAGAAATGTGTGGAGACTGGGAGCTGCTGTTCACAGCTGTGGAATATTGTAAGAGCATGAAGGCAGCATGGGGCTGKGTGATTCGTTCTCTTCCTCCTTCACTTCCTCCTCCTCTTCCTCATAATCTGTGGATACACCCAGGGTAGTTCCCCTGGCTGAGGAGGGGGAAGTAGGGCCTTTGAGTCTGGAATCTTATCTTGGGGTAAAAATAGCCCGATCTGGGGCTGTGACTAACATATTGTGTCTGTTTTAGACTTTAAATAACGAGTGAATTGTGGAGGGGGAGGCTGGGTTGGGTTTTCACTTAGTTTATTGTCTTTTGTCGAGCCACGTAAACAGATTCCTGAGCCATTGTTGTTGGGTAATTCACAAATCCAATCGTGAGGGGGTTTAATTATAATTTCTTATTGTATGAGTAAAATATGCTATGGAATAGAGGCTAAGCTCCTTAAATTGGACTTGCATGGGGGTTTCTGATTCCAGGAAGAGTGGAATTCTCTTTTTCCTGGGAATGCCATGCCGGGCCCCACGAGCRTATTCGGATTAGTCCCTTTACAGGAGGTGTGGCCACCACAGAGAAAATAACCACTTACTGCAGCAAAGCAAACAAAAAGGGAAAACATTACCCAGATTGACTCCTAATTCTCTGTGGTGTCGGTTTAATGTGGAACATGCCCTGACAGATCCCAATCCGTGCTTATATTCAGGATTTCTCTGCTTTCTGCCTGATGAAGAGCAGCCAAATAACATCAGGGAGGAGGGGAGGCATCTCCTGGTCCTTCTGAGTGACTCYTGATGCTCTTGGAGGACTCGTTTACCAAGGCCCAAGTTCTCAGCACTTCCTTAATCCATCTTGTCCATGTTCCTGTGCCCTGGGATGTCACCTGGAGGTGTCCTGGGTTCCCCTGAGCCACGTTGTCAGGATGAAGTAATTCCAGTTCTTTTTTTCCCCCTGACTGGGAGCCATCCGTGTAGTCTCCTCTGCATCCTCAAAAACAACACCACACAAAAAGCTCCCATCGTTTCCTGCTTCCTCTGGGAGCCTCCAAACCCTCCAGTGTGCAGGAGCTGATCCTGGCTGTGTGTTCATGGGGCAGTTTGTCCTATTAAAAACAAAATTGTGGGAACTCCAGGGATGTGTCTGAGGAATGAGAGTCTGTGTGAGCACCTTCAGCCTGAGAAATGCGTTGATCCATGGCATTTCTCTTCTGGATTCAGGATCCTCAGTGTGAGGGAATTCTGACCCTTCTGAACCTGTGTAGTTCCCAGGTCTTGTTTGATTTTGGAGCCATGAAATGAGCTAAAGAGGAAGCAAAATGGGAAACTTCAACTGCTCCAAAATCGAGTTGCCTTCTAATAATTAATCCTGTCTGTGTTCAGAAAGCTGAATTGAATAATCTCACTGACCCTAATCCCATTTTGGAATCTGCTGCATTCCTGCCTCTGAAACGCCGTTTCTGTGTTTTCAGGGGGTTTGGCTTTGGAGCTGATCTTTTTGGGATTGTCCCCGTTCCCTTTCCTGGGCTGCTCCTGTGCTTCTCCCTGTACTGCTGGCTGGGACTCTGGTGTTCCAAGGAATTGAGGTTGTGTAAACAGAGGGACACAAACAGGGCAGGGAGCAGGGAAAACTTTGCTCTGTCTGTCCTTGCAAAAACTGGTGTAACACTTCCTATGGAATTTGATTTTATGTGGGAAGAGAAACTGTTGCTGACATAACCCAGGGAACACCTCAGGTGGCACAGTTGAAACAGTTTTATTTTGGAAGGTATCTAACAACGTGGCTCATAAATAATGAGAAAAACTGTAAAAAATAAAGATTTTGGGGGAGRGATGTCCAAACTGATGAATTTTCCATACTCTTGTTCATTCCCTCACCCCAATTTATTTTGGATTTCAGTGTCATGCCACATCACACGTAACACTCCTAAAACCAGCACTTCATTTGGGCAGGCGAATAATAACCTGTTAATTTAGTTTGTTCAAAGTGGTTGTTTAAACCATGAGATAGGAAGAGATGTAAACCACAAGTTGTGTTTCACACCCCCGCTGTGCTGCTCCTGTGGCTTGAGTAGAGGAAAGAGGAATTTGGGGAGATTGGAAAGCAAAAGTCAAATTGGTTGTGCAAAAGGGGCTTGACCAAGGCTCCAGGGAGGCTGRGGAGGGTTCAACAGGAAAATGGCTTTTGACCTCAGCCTTTGTCATCCGAGAGACAGGGCTGGTGTCCCAAATTTTTATTACTATTTTTGCCCCAAATAGGATTCTCTTCTTCCTTCTCCCTCTGCCAGGAGTTGTGTGAGTGGGAATGTTGGCCCTGGCAAATGGTGATTTCATAGAATCCCAGGATGTTTTGGGTTGGAAGGACCTTAAAGCTCATCCAGTTCCACCCCCCCACCATGGGCACATGACTTTTTCCATGGGCAGACAGTGATAAGGGAAAGGGGGAGGGTTTTAAACTAAAGGAGGAGAGATTTGGATATTGSGAAGAAATTCTTCCCTGTGAGGGTGATGAGGCCCTGGCACAGGTTGCCCAGAGAAGCTGTGGCTGCCCCTGGATCCCTGGAAGTGTYCCAGGCCAGGTTGGATGGGGCTTGGAGCAACATGGGCTAGTGGAAGGTGTCCCTGCCCATGGCAGGGGTGGGACTGGATGAGCTTTAAGGTCCTTCCAACCCAAACCATTCCGTGATTTCATGTCTGACTCCAGTGAGTGATTTCCTGGCAGTATCTGGGTGTGAACAGCCCTGGGATCCCCAGGGTGGTTTCACTGGGAGCTGCTGGTCAGAGCAACCYCTTCAAGGGACATTTTGGGGAGCCTGGGTGTCCCTGAGGAGAGGGCCCCAGTRCCTGGGCAGTGTCCATCCAGCACTGGCGCCTGCGTGACAGGACAGGGAGTCGGAGCCGATACCCACGGGCACATCCCATTTATTTCGGACACCATTATTAATTGGGGCCTGGGACACAGCAGTAATTACTGTTTTCGCTGGATGCCTGGCTGGAAGCTTCGTTTGAGTCACACCATTGGGAAAGTCAACCCTGGGAGGGTTTTGTCCTCCCTGATCCGGGGTGAAACCTGGATCCACACATGCACGAGGAGGGGCCAGTCCCCCTGTGCCTGGGGGTTCTGCATCCCTGCCTGATCCAGCAGTTTTCCTTTGGGACAAACTCCCCCCATGCCCTTCACACCTCTCAGCTCAGGTGGATTTTTTTTTTTAAAGACACCGTCATTTGACTTTATTTCCAAATATTTATGCCAATGATCCTGGCATCCTCTTATGTAATAGCTGAATACACACCCAGCAGTTTAAAAAACACCTAATTACCAATAGTAATAATAATAATACCAGTAATAATAACAGAGCTGCAGGTGTTGGGGAGGGGCAGAACTATAAGAAATCTGTCAAAGCAGCTTATTTGGATTGTGATGAGCCTCGAATAAGTCCTGGCTTTAGGCTGAAAATACCGAATCCTGTCTCAGTTTTTGGGTTTGATGGGGTTTTTTTAATCCATTCCAAGTGTATTTGTAGTAAACCCCTGCCCTGCTAAAATGAGCTTCTAAAAAGATAAAAATAAATGGTGATGGTGGGTGTTTTATGGCCAGGGACTGTGCCATAGGCTGTCCTGGGAAGTCAGGAAGTCTTTGTCTTATTTATGCTCTTCCTTTTTGGGTTTGGATGTTGTTCTTATGGGCAGTGATCTATATTTAAAACCTTGCAGGGTGTGTGTGAGAAAGCAGCACCGTTTTCAATCAGATATCTGTGCTAGGTCACAAAGTACTCGGGTGACAACTTGTGGGATGCTGAGGTTTCTAATGGAGCTACGAAAGTGGGTGTTTGAGCAGCCCTGGCAGCAGCAATGGTGTTTGTGCTGCTCAGCCTTTGCTCTGTCCATGTGACCCCGGCCCTGAGCCGCTGACGTTGGGGGGTGTTCTTTCATTCAGCTCCAGATACAACTCCTGGGAAATCAAAGCTGATTAACTGCGAGCTGCTGCTGCCTCCCCGAGCTGTCCCCAGGCTGCTCCAGGTCCTGCCAGGGCCAGCGGGGAGGAGCCGCTCGGATGCAGGTCCCCCACAGCCGGTGGCCGTCGGGTAACTCGGAGCTGGGGGTGGCTGGGGCTTGGAGGGGCTGGAATTGTGGTTTACAGTGAGCACAGGGAGGTTTTAGGTGTACTTTGGGATGGTTGGTTTGGGGAGAACTGCTTGGCAGCCAGGACGGGGTGGGAAGAACAAGACAGGTGAACAAAAAGTCTGAATGTTCCTGTTTGGTGCCTGGCAGCAGGTTCTGGGGGGGGGTTCCCTTTCAGTGGCAGCTGAAGTGGATGTTCTGAAATCAGTAGGTTTTTAGTATCTGACCTGTGGTGTGGAGTTTTCCTTTCTGAAGGCAGCAACACCACCTTGTTGTCCGTTTGCCCATCCATCACCAAAGGATTTCCCTCCCGGGCAGCTCCTGTGACACCAGGGATGTGCAGCAGGAAGAGCTTCATCCCGAGCTCCCTTTCTGTAGGGCTTGACTGAGGTCTGGATCATTGTTGAGTCAAAAAAGGCTCTTTATTTAATTTGTCCCAAATGCTGGCTGGACTCAGGTAGCTCCTCCGCCCCGGCAGGAATTTTTGGCTTTCCCAACCACGCAGCGGCCGAGGGAGCGGCGATGCGATGCGACAGCGCCCATCCAGCCCACCGCCTATCCAGCTATTTTTAGGAATATTAAGCCTATAATAAGCCTTTTTGGTCGGGGTCTATTTCTGTTTGTCCTGCTTAGTCAGGATTTTGCCCGAGCAGAGCCCTGGTTGGGAGCCAGCGGGGCGAGCGTGGCCATGGCACCGCGCGGGGCAGGAGGGCAGCRGCCACGTTCCCGTCCCTCCTTATCCTGGTGGAGCATCCCGACGGCCACGATGGAGCTTGTGACAGCCTGGCTTCATCCGGCAGCCAGCCATTTCCTTGGAGACTTAACGCAGATTAAACTGGATGGGTTTTTAAATAAAATTCCCTGTGTAACTACAGGCTGGAGGGAAAATTCCCTCGGTCGGAGCTGCTTGTGGATGTAAACAACTTCATTCTTTGGATCGCATCCTCCGAAGAGCCTTGGATTTTGCTGTCACTTCAGTGTGACTTATCTCTGCAGTGTAATATTTTCTTTGCCTCCAGGAAGGCAGCTCAGCCTGCTCCAGCTGCTGCTTCCCGAAATCATGTCCTGGGAAGGGAAGCAACGTCTCTCATGTCTCCGTTATTTGAGATTGTCACAGCCGCAGCATTTTTTCCCAAAACGAGCAGAACTAGAGGCAGGSTGTCAGTACATATTGACCATGTTTGTAAGAAGTCGTTTCAAAGCTTCACTGAGCTTTTCCAGAGGAAATTCAGGGTGAAATCCACATTTTTCTTGTTGTTTTGTGGTTGATGCTCAGCTTTTTTTATCAGGTTGGAGTTGTGGGTGAGGTTTGCTGTGTCTTGTGTCAGTGACTGTACTGCGCTTGTTCATCTCCATCTGGACCGTAACAGATAAAATTGATACAAATTCTACCAGAAATCCTGGAATTTGGGCTGGGAGCCAGCAGCCTTACAGCTGCAGAAACCTCCCAGTGCATTTCAGACTCAGGGTTTAAACTCTGAACAAATTCACACAGATGTTTCAGAACAGAAGAGACTTTTCGGAGCTCAGAAGATTCATCTCCAGAGTGTCTTGATACAGACTGAGTGGGATGTAAACTCCAAAATACCCAGGATATTTATGTAATCCTTAATTTCTGCTGGCAGAGGTTGATCCCCCACCTTTCCCAACTTAAAACCAGTTTCCAGAGCACATTATTTGCTCTCTGATAATTAATAATTGCAGCCTGTTTTCTGGCTTGGTTTGAATTGCTTAATTTCCTGTGGTTATGTGTAGTTGCGGAGGGTCTGGCYAGCATTTCCTTGTGGATCAAGGTTCATAGAGCCCTGGAATATCCTGGGTTGGAAGGGGCCCATGAGGACAGTGAGCTCCAGGTCTAACAGCAGCTGCAGTTTCATCCTCAGCACACCATTACCTGCTTCTTTTAAAAAGTTTGTTGTCTCACACAGGTTCTGTTCCACAAGTGAAYGAGTTGGAGTGGTTTAAAATGAGAATATTTACTAGTATTTCGTAGATGGTGGTTTTAAATTCTGCACTGTTTGTCTCGAACTTTGCTTAATGTAGAGATGTGCAGCAGTTTTTTGGTTGTGTTTCTGCTTACTTTTGGGAATGCTTATGGCTTTTATTCTCTGTCCACCTCTGTGGGTGTCTCTTGGTTGGTTTTTGTGCTGAAGATGGGTGTCACCTTCTCTCTCTGTGTCTCCCTGGTAGTGCTCTTTGCGTTGTGTTCTGTTGGTGCTTCCCAGGCAGCCTCAGGCTCTCTGGGGGTACCAGACCTGGGTTCTTTTTCCCTGGAATGAACATCAAGGTGGATAATTCTGTGTCTTGCTGTCACAACCGACCCGGCTGCCTCCTCTAACCTTGCAGCCACTAATTCCCTAAAGCTCCCAATAAGCTTCATCCCTTTTTCTCCATCGAGCTTTGAATTTTCCACTTCAGAGGAAAAGTGTTTGCATTCAGACTGGGTTGATGCCGTGTTGGCTTTGGCACTGGGGCTCCTGAAGTTCCGTCAGAATTCCAGGGACAGGACAAGGGGAATTGCTTCAAACTGATTGGATGTTAGGGCAAAATTCCTTCCTGTGAGGGTGGGGAGGCCCTGGCACAGGTTGCCCAGAGAAGCTGTGGCTGCCCCATGCCTGGAAGTGTCCCAGGCCAGGTTGGATGGGGCTTGGAGCAACCTGGGATAGTGGGAGGTGTCCCTGTCCCTGGCAGGGGCTGGCGCTGGATGGGCTTTAAAGCCCCTTCCATCCCAAACCACTCTGTGATTCCATGAGCCAGGAGAGAGACAGATCTCTGTGCCTCCATGGATTCTTGAAGCCTGGTCCAGGGCAAAGGAACACCAGATGAGCAGCTGCAATAATGACACAAGACTGTGCTTTCTATCTGAGCTCAAATACCTGTCCGGGCCAGGTTGCTTCACTCACACCTTGCAGCAGTTGTTGTTCATGTCCTCCGTGGCACGTGGGTGTTTCTTGTGCAGGGACACTCAGACACTGTCACCTGTCCTGGGCGGGTGTCACACGGGTGACCCAGTTCAGGGGCTCTGCCCTGTGACAAAGGCCTGAGCAGCCCCTCTGTCTCCTGCTCTGTGAGCAGGGAAATGCGGGAATTAGCCCTGCATGGAGCACGCATGGACTGCTGCAGGAATGGAGCCAGTTTGCCAAATTTTGGATATTCTCAAAGGCAAAGTTTTGGAAGCAAAGGGGCAGTTACACATTCTGCTGAGTGTAAGGCTGTGAGAGCTGTGCCTTTTGGTCACTTTTGCCCATCTGTTTTCATACCTTGATTCCATAGAATTTCAGACTGGTTTGTGCTGGAACCTTGAAGTTCATCCAGTCCCACCTCCTGCCATGGGCAGGGACACCTTCCACTATCCCAGGTTGCTCCAAGCCCCACCCAACCTGGCCTTGGACACTTCCAGGGATGGGGCAGCCACAGCTTCTCTGGAGAACTTGTGCCAGGGCCTCATGTCCCTCACAGGGAGGAATTTCTTCCCAATATCCCATCTGGCTTCACACTGCAGCAAAGTTGCTCCTTGGAGGAAAATTCTGTGTTTGGTACAGAATTAAAGATTTGCATACAGGAAATAAGTTTTTCTGTGTCCTGTCCAGAATAATTTATTCTACTGGACAACACCTGATATTAGAGATGATAAAAGAGATGTTAGGAAAAGCAAACTTGGGAGCATTTAGTTTTTATCCCTAGAAGTATTTTGAAAGCCTGGAAGTCTAGAATAGCCTCTGACATTTTTTTCAGAGCTTTATTTTTGTATGGACTTGCCAGAAAGTCACCATGTCCATGGTATATTTAGCTGTACATGCTGCCATGACTTAGCAAAATCCCAATTCCAGCCTGTTTTCACCCAGCCTCTGCTGTCTGAGCCTCAGGCTTTGAAGGAAGGCTGCAGAAAATAGGTCTGGAGATGTACCCTGGCTCTTCCCAGCCTTCCAGGGGAGGGGGAATTCCAGAGCCGAGGTTCTCCCACAGAGCACATCTTGCCTGGGCCCCGTCACGTTTTAAGTCCAAGGACTATTTTTAGTAAGACAAAAAACAAACATTCCTTTAGATTAGTGCTGGTCAAAGGGAAACTCCTACAGAAACCAGTGCAGGGCTGGGATTTGTGCTGGAATCGAGGTGAGATTTTCCTGCTGAGGGATTCGATGGGCAGAGTTCCCTGTGATCAGGCAGAGGAGGCTCCTGGCTGCTTCTGGAATCTCTGTTTTAACCCTTCCTACCCTTGTTCTCTGCTGCTCTGGTTCGTTTTTGGAAGTCTTCTCCTGCTCTCTGATTGCTCCTTTAATTTCTCTGACCCTTGTTTTTGGAGGAGGGTCCTGGTTCAGAGGTGCTGGCCTGGGCAGTGGTAGGAAAGGGTTTGGATCTGCCTGTGTGCTCCTGGGGGAAAAGAAATCGTGTCTTGTTTTCCCAGGAATAATTCCTCTGTATTTCTTCTCCGTTAGAGCTCTCTCCATGATTTCCTCGATTTCCTAATCGATCAGCTAATCAATTTAATTAGCTGATCTTGTCCCAGAATGTGCATGTGCTGCTTTCCCAGCCTTGGGAATGTCTGTCCCACCCACTGTGGCTCCACAGTCACCTGGAGATCCGAGGGAACAGCGCTTGGAGCTGTGTTAGCTGGGAATGGCAAAACTTCAGTTTAATTAGCAGCAAATTGGGCTGAGAGCTCCTGTCTGATTCCTCTTCAGGACTTGTGATATCCTGGTGGGAAGTGATAAAAGTGTCTGTGGGGGGAACAACACTTCTGGGTGATAATTTGGGAAGGGATCCAGGAGAGTTCGTGTCCCACTTCAGCATCATGCTCTGGTGTTTTGGGATAATTCTAAATGAAATTGGGATTTGGGGACACAGTGTTTGACTCTAAAAGCCTTGGGTTTGGTGTTCTCTGGTGATGATGATGTTRCTCACATCCCAGTTTTCCATCACTGATTGGAGCATTTAAAAGGTCATTTAGTGGCAGCACATTGGATTTTATGTTGAGTTATGGTGGGTGCTTCTCAAGAGCCACGTGAGGCTTTGCTCTCTGTTTTCCTTGGGACTCCTTGGAAAAAAGAAGTTTCTCCCATTTTTAGAGTGAGTGATGGGGTTTTACCTGCTCCCAAAGTCCGTTCCAGGTGTGTCAGGTGTTGTCCATGGTGATGATGCTTTGCAGGGATACAAGAACCAGCTCTGGCCTTGGAAGAACACGGTGTTTTCCCAGCATCATCCCTCCTCCTGGTGCAGCACCGAAGATCACAACTCCCTTTAAACCATTCTTGGTGGTTTAAAACTCAACCCTGTTTGTCCCAGAGCTCCTGAGGCCTGGCAGAACATTGTGGGACCTTCAATACTTCCTTCTTACTCTTCACCAGCACCTTTTCCATTACAGAAACCAGCCCTGCTGCACCTGCACCTTCCATCTCTGCTTGGTGGATATTTGGGCTGCTGGATCCCTCTCATTCTTCCCTCCAGCCCCTTTGCCAGATGTTTGATATGTAAAATTTTACAGTTTTAAAGTGTCTGTGCCCTGCTGCAGCCCACAAATGCTGAAGGAGCCACCCCAGTCAGAGCCACCTCACAACCACCCCCTAATTATCATTTACTGTACTAGATCAGTTGCAAACCCCAGTTTATATTTAATCTCTCAATCCACAGAGCATCCTTGCACCGTGTTTTAAGATATATTGGATGTAATACCCTATCCAGCTGTGGTCCAGCCCAGGAGCTGGAAAGCTGGAGCACGAAGTTCATCTGTTAGGAATTTATTGGTCCAGATGTCTGCAAACGGCCTCATTAACCAGCCACTTCTTCCCTGGAGTAAAGCAGGGTTTGTTCCCTTGATCCGTGGCTAAATGGTGTCATTTTTGTTTGCTTGCAGATGTTCTCAAACAACGATGAAGCTGCGATCAACAAAAAACTGCCCAAAGAGCTGCTGCTTCGGTGAGTCTTCCCTGGACACCGGTGGGTTGTTATTTGCATCCAGGATTTTGCTGCTGTGCTCCCAAATCCTGAGCTCGGATCAGATCACTYGTAAAGCCATACCCAGAGGCAGGTCAAAGGTCTGTGTGAGCAGTCTCTGCTAAATGTGATGAAGTTTTGGGGTTTAAAGTGCTGGGTTCGTTTGCTGGTTGGCTGTTTGGTGGATGGAGGAACTTTAGGACTGATCAGGTCCTTAATGAGAGTAAATGGTGAGGATGGGCTGATGTGGAGAACAGGATTCTGCTTCTCTGAGGGGTTTAACTTAAAACAAAAGTTAATCCCTCTGCTCCAGTTACGCTCGAGTGGACTTTGTCCTGTTCCTTGTCAATAGGAGCCAGATGTTCAGCTCCTGGCAGGATGGTCCCGTTAGCAAACACCAAACAGGTCAGACTTCGTGGATTGTTAAGGTTGGGAAAGACCCTTAGGACCATCAAGGTCTCTGTGGATAATTCTGCCCTCTCCTGTGCTTCCCTCTAGGAAGCAGGAGGGGGGTGGGGAGTGATTGTCCCTCAGCTGGCACAGTTTGGGCTCTGGGAGTAGTCGTATTTGTCAGTGCTTTCGGCTCAGGTGTTGGACTGGAAATGGGGAAAGCAAAGGCAGGTGAAAGTTTAAATTATTAGCACTGACAACGTTCTTACACTGCAAGAAACTGTGCTTCTGTCAACACTCAGTGGCAGTGAAGTCTGGGGAGAGGAGTGTGGCACAGGGAACTGCTGCTGGTTCGCCTCTGGAATGAAAGGAACAGGGAAAAGGGTTGACTGTCTTTAGTTTGCAGTGCACTGCCTCCTCTGGAATGCTATTTCCCACCGGATTCACTTTCTTTTATTCAAGTATTCCTCACCCAAGAGCACAGTGTGTGGCTTTTAGAGCCCTCCTTGCTGCTGGCTGTTTAGGATTGGAGCCTGGGACATGGGCAAATGATTGTCCATGTGTGTGGAGATCCCTGTGTAAAACCAGCACCCAGTTCCTGGGAAAGAGCAGCATGGAGTCACAACCTCCAAAGGAGGAGTTTGCACAGGGCTTTGCAGGTGGCAGCAGTTGTGCTTGTCCTGAACCCTGGTTGGGATGTGGAGCAGCAAAAGAGTGATAAAAAATAGTCTTTCTGAATTTTCTGAGATGATGTTCTGGTGGGGACAGATACAAAAATCCCAGGATTTGTCCTTGTGCTGACGTGACAAGATAGGGGTAGGTTTGGGACAGGTTGTGAAGAGCCCTGATGGGTGAGGCAGGGAGTCCGTGTGGCACAGGAAATGTGGGGAATATGGTGGGGAGAAAAAGGTCGGGGGATGTGATTGAGATTTTGCATGGATTTCAGGGAAGGAGAGGTGTGTGAACACTGGGCTCCCAAGGAGCAGCACCTTGCTGGGGCTGGGACTGCCCCATCCCTGGAAGTGTCCAAGGCCGGGTTGGACAGGGCTTGGAGCAACCTGGGGTAGTGGAAGGTGTCCCTTCCCTTGGCAGGGGTAGCACTGGATGATATTTAAGTTCCCTTCCAACCCAAACCATTCCATGTTTCCATGAGCACTGCCAGACAACTGGAGAAGGATTTGTGGTAAGGAGGGAAGGTCCTGCACCGAGCGGGGAATTGCATCAGGACAAGCCACAGCGTGGCTGAGTTCCCACACTCCTGCCCTGTGGAAATGTTTGTGTCTGTTGTGTCCTGGTGTCACTGATCATCCCAACCTGCTGCAGAGCAGGGAACTGTTCAGGATCGGGTGGAACCGAGGGGAAATCGGGAGTTGATAAATGTTTAAAGCTCATAAGTAATGGTTTGGAGAGCTGGAATTCACTGTTAGCATACTGCAAAAATTAATTACTGTGCATTGACAGTGCAGCCTTTGAAAGAGAAACTTGGATGTGTTTTCTGCGGGAATCTCCTGTAAATGGGTGTCACTGTGTGCGGGACAAAGGCTGGTGTGTTTGGGCAGTGCTCTGTGAAGTCCTGTTCCCTGCTCCRGGCACTCTCAGATGGCTTCGATGGCCCCTGTGTGTGCAGTGAAAGCTGCACTTAGGCAAAGTAAAGAGGAGGAGGATGTGGAAGGGGAGAACAGCCTCTGTTACCCCCAAAATACAGGCATTAATTACCAGGAGGGTGGTGCTCCAGTGGGCTGTCCTGGGACATCGCCCTGCCCCGTGTCCGGGATGCAGCAGTGACATCGTGTTCTGCCCCACCTGGAAAGGGGACATTGGCATTTCCAGAGGGCAGGACTGAACAAAGCTGTGCTGCAGCACGTGGGTGGAGAGGTCACGGAATCCCAGGGTGGTTTGGGTTGGAAGGGACCTTAGAGATTGTCTGGTTCCACCTCCCATGGGCAGGGACACCTCCCACTATCCCAGGTTGCTCCAAGCCCCATCCAACCTGGCCTTGGACACTTCCATGGATGGGGCAGCCCCAGCAGGTGGTCAYGAATCCATGTCCTGGCACTGCTGTACCTGCTCCAGCTTTTGTCTCCTGCCAGCTGAGAGCCAGGAGGTGACGCCTTTGGAGGGGAATGTCCCTTCACACACACAGAAATGAGCCAAAGCAGCAAAAACCAGAATTCCCTCCACTGCCCCCTCATTCCTTGGCTGCTCCTTGGGGACGATCTGCCTCAGTGACTCCAAATGGTGAATCCATGGTCCCTGTTGGCTCCAGCTGTGGTTGTCTCCCCAGAGGGGCATCATGTCCCTGTTTCCCTGCATTCCCGCTGCCATTGGAAAGGTGCTCTCCATCCTTGAGGGCTGCCCGCCAGTCCTGCGAGCCAGAGCCTCACCCGAGCCTGGATTTTCTGTGGCAGAGGAGGTCTCTGCTGCCCTCCTGAAGAAGGTTTCACTCCTGATGTGATGTGGGGCTGCTAAGCAGCTCTCACTTGGCCGGGAGCAGGGAGCAGGCTGCTGGAATTCGGCTCTTCCCTGGTGGTTCACGGGCAGGTCAGGCAGTTTGCAGCTCTCTCCTGGCATAAGCTGCTTTGACTCCGTGCTCTGCCCATCCACCCCTTCCCAGCACATCCCCTGCTCTGGCTTTGCCATCCCTGCACGCTGGTTTATCCCTGGGGAGCTGGAGTTCTGCTCAGGGGGAGCTGGCAGCAGAGCTCTGGTTTCTCTCCCCCTGCCCAGCCCGTGGGAGCTGGATTGAACTGGGATTGAACCGGAATGGTGGGGCGCTGACATAAATTGGAGTGGATAATTTTAGAAGGCTGAAGGTCTAAGCTGGCTCACCTCGGAGCCCRCAGCATCCAGGGATTTCATGGGAGTCTTGACCTTAATTTAATTAGAGCAGCAGTGGGAAAGTGAGGAGTCCTAGAAACCCCTGAGTGGATTAAGAGGTTGAAACCTGAAAATTGCTCAAACTGARTGTGTTTTACCCCAACTGTGCAGAGCTGAGCTGTTAAGGCAAAGTGCTGCACATGGGGAGTTCCTTTGCAGAGAAACAATTTAATCTTCTGCAGTTCCAGATTTAATTCCTGTTTGGAAAGCTCAGTCTGCCGTCATCTGTGATCACTGTTTGGTGATAAAGTTAATTTTGTGGATTATTTTCTCGCTGTCAGCTCTGAAGAGTAAAAAGACCAATGTAAAAGAGCTCATCAGTCAGCTGTGAGCAGAACAGGAATCCTGTTTGGGTGKAAAAATAAATATCCCAGCACAGTGCCTTTGGGTCTCTTAAGGCAGAATTGGGAAAAATTATTCAAGTAGTGCTGATCAAACTTCTGCTACTGCTCAGTCATTGCTTATTTGTGGGGCTTGAGGCTCTTTGATGTTCTCCAGCAGTTCCTTGGAGAGGGAAAAGCCCATCCTCAGGGCTGCAGTGGAATTCTCAGCTCAGGTCATGATGCCTGCAAGACTTTACCTGTGCTYCTGCTGCTCTTCGTGGTCCATAGGGAGCAGCTGGATCCAGTTAAAATCCACAACAAAGTAGTGACTGCTGTGAAGAAGTCGTTTTTGCAGCCTGGTTCTAGTGAATCATCGACTCAGAGTCTTGGACAAGTGCGAGAGGAGCTGGAAAAGGMCTTGGAAAAGGCTCTGGAGCTTCTCAGAGCTGAAATCTCTGTGTTGGAAAAGGATTTGGTTGTGGTGAATCCCTGTTATTGTGTGGGCAGGCTTGGAAGGGAGGAACAGGAAGTGGAAGAGAATTTATCCAAGATCTACCAGCCTTGATAGAGGGATGAGATGGTTATTAGCAGTCTGGGATTCCCATGGAGAAGGGAATTTTCATGAAAATAGACAAAACTTGCATAGCAAATGACCAAGCTGCTGCTCCTGTAGAGTTTGAGATTTTATTTACTCCTGCGGTGCGAATTTAGGGTGAAAATAAGAATTTCCCCCAGCTTCTCTCATTTCCCCAGGCTTTCCTGTGCATGGACATGGTGCTGAATAAACCCTCGGACACCAGTAAATGACATCAGGATCAAGGGGAGACTTGTCCATGGGCAGGGGAGGTGGAATTGCTCTGAAATCCAGAATTTGGGATCCCAAACWGTGTTGAAGTGCATGTGGGTTCTTCTCCCGAGCTTTCTTTCAGCACATCACTGTCAGTTTTGTCTTGTGATGAGATGAGAAGTGTCTTGAGCCCAACTCCTTGGATCCATGAGTATCCCTGGGCRGTGTGGGAGCACAGGAGGGAATGTGGCTGTTGAGCTATATCCTGGCTTAGCTGAATGTTGCTGTGTGATACCTTTAGCATCAGTGTTTTGATAAATAATATAAATAATCTGCATTTACCCTCGATCAGGAAGACCCTTTTCCACCAATATTGGTGTTCCTGAAGTGCTTTTTCCATACCTGCTGCTCAAGATGCTCATGGCTGACGACATTTGCCTTCTCTTTTGGGTGGCCTTCAAGTTTAAAATACTAAATTAAAATATTAAAGCATATCGTGGTCGAACTCTTGTATTATCTTTGCAAACAATACAGTTTTATAATTGTTCCCAAAGGGAATGAGACCTTGATATCTTCCCACCCTCCACTTGACCTCGCCTGTTTTGGAACACAATTGTTTGAATAACCATAAACCATAAAGTGACATTGAAATCACATTGAATTTTATACATTATTGATGTTCTGGTGCAGATGGGCTTGGTGCTTCCTGCGCCCACGGCTGGGGGGGTGTGATCCCAAGGGAAAAGCCTGGCAGTCTCAGCCCGTGTAATTCCTTTATCCCAATAATAGCCCAGCAGCCCTGGGCGTGGGCCGGGTCCCCGGGGTGTGCCCTGGCCCAGGGTGACACTCAGGAGTGACCACGACGTCGTCAGCCCTGGCCAGGCCCTCCTGGCTTGAGCACATCTGGCTCTGCCAGTTGTGGGGATGCAGAATCCTGGAATGGTTTGGGTTGGAAGGGACCTTAAAGTCCATCCAGTGCCACCCCTGCCATGGGCAGGGACACCTTCCACTAKYCCAGGTTGCTCCAAGCCCCATCYGACTTGACCTTGGACACTTCCAGGGATGGGGCAGCCACAGCTTCTCYGGGCAACCTGTACCAGGGCCTCCCCACCCTCACAGGGAGGAATTTGTTCCTAACATCCAACCTATCCCTGCCCTCTGGCAGTTTAAACYCATTCTCCCTCGTCCTGTCACTCCAGGCCCTTGTCRATGGCTTCTCTCCCTCTTTCCTGTAGCCCCTTCAGGTACTGGAAGGCCACACTTAGGTCACCCTGAAGCTTCTCTTCCYCAGCCTGAACAATCCCAGCTCTCCCAGCCTTTCCTCACAGGAGAGGTGCTCCAGCCCTCTAATCAACAGTGTGAAAACCAGGAATAATCTGGGCACCGAAACCGGGCTGTGGCCCTGCTTTGATCCCTGAGCTGTTAATGCTGGCACTGCCCAGTTTTGGGAGCTGTTGCTAAAGCTGTTGCTGTGTTGGAGTCACTCCCATGCGGAGTCAGAGCCAGTCCAACATCCCTGCTTGTGCTCCATGTCCTGCCTGTGGGGCTCCATGACCCCTCCAAGGGCCACTTTAGGTGAACAGTCGCTGATTTGGGGTCGGTAACTGCTCCAAGGTATGAGGTTACTGTTTCCCAGTGGCTCCATAGCCATGTTTTGCTTCCATTTGGGAACTGCTGCCTCTGCACTTCTTTTCACAGTTCAGCTTTCAACCGAATCACAAAGAAGTTTTGCTGTCCCGGTCCTTTTTTTTCCCCCCCTTTGTTTTCCATGTCCCCTTTGTTTTAAAATGTCAATAACCAATAAGGTATCTCTTATTTCTCTTCCAGAATTTTCTCTTTCCTGGATGTGGTCACTCTGTGTCGTTGTGCTCAAGTTTCCAGGGTAAGAACCTTCCTCCTTCCTGGTGGATTTTAGGAGGGGGTCGGGTTTGGGTGACAATCCTCCCTCTCCAGCCCTTCCCAGCACCCCAGGGGGGTTGTACCAGGGAGCTTTGTGCCACTCAACTGGGGTTATTTAGTGTCCTCTGGTAGTACTGGAAAATTCCCATAGCACCAGTGAAGGGGAATTCCAAGCTGGAATAGCATTTTCCAGGGTCCCAGATACAAAGGGGACAGGTTTGACTTTTATCCCCAGACTCTCCCCTTAGCCTGGCTTTGTACAGGSAGCTCACACTGCTGAAATCACCAATATGGGCTGAGTCTGAAATGGCATCCTGTGGGTTTTGGTGGAAATACAGGAATTTTGGTTCACAGAGATACTGCACAGTCYACGCAGTTTATTTTCTCCTTGGAGTAAGCATGGAAAATAAATGAGTGTTTTCTTTGGGGTTGTTTTTGTCCTTTGTGGGCTTCTGGCAATTAAATCCAACTTGGGAAAATTCCTCCAACKGCATGTCCAGTTATGTGGAGCTCCCAGGTTTATTCAGATGCTTTATCCTGCCGGTGTCTGGTAACACCCAGAGGAAGCAGCACTGCAGCAAGGGTGAGATGGTACTCCAGGGCAGGTGTTGGAGTGGTGTGTTCTCTGTCCTGGCTGGATGACACCTGCACAAAGCCATCAGTCCTGGCTCCAAACCTGAACCACGACTGATTTCTTTGTTCTAAGCACATTGGAATTAAAAAAAGATGCTTAAACATTATTAATTGCATTAAAAAATACCCTGTGTGGTGTCTGGGCATTACAGTTACCACGTGAATAACATGGGTCTTGTAGGGAAAGAGCTTCCAGCTGAAATCCAGCAGAACAATATTGGCCAGAATGAGCTATCAGAGATTCTTTGCCAATGTCAAGGTGTTCTCCTGGCCTGTCCCAGCTCCTRTTTGCACAGGGCTCCAGGGAACACATCAGTCATTCCATGGCACAGCACGTGAAGTACCTGCACAGAGGTGCAGGAAGGCTGTGGGMCGTTCCCTGCACTGCCCATGGAGTTATGCAGCCACTGGGGCATTTCCTACTGGAGCTGCTGCTTTCCTCCTGGCGATAACCAGACCTTGAAACCAATACCAGCAGTGAGGTTTAAACCCCCAAAAAACCAATTAATGCTCAGTTCTGTGGTCTGTTGTAACTCTGCACTAATTCCTGCACAAGAGCTGGTGTTTTGGGATGGGGATGAGCTTGGTGCATGTGGGAGATGGGGTGTAAAATCCACCTGTGTTTATCCCTGGCTCTTGCACAACGCTGGGCTCTTGGTTATTACAAGATCCACTTGTTTACCTTGATGATGTAACTAAAACTTTAAATACAGCTCTGTGCTCACGACCTGTTTGAGGGCACAATGACCAACTCCGAGTTCCTGCTTCTCCTACAGGGCAGGAACCATGGGAGATTTGGGGTGTGTCAGTAAAAGCCAAACCCCTTGTCAGTGCGGCTGTCCCATGCGGGATCCCCTGGGGCACTCACCTGTGCCCTGGGGAGTAGATTCCAGCCAGGAACGTGAAGATGCCCAAGCTCCAAGCACTCTCCTGGCTCACACCTGCATTTCCCAAGGGAGTGGAACCAGCCAGGGCACCTCTTCCCTGGCTGGGGGATTTGGAATTCCGAGTTGTGCCGTGTAGGTGAGGGGACTCTGGTCCCAGCAAGTGCTTCTGGTGACTGCCCAGTTCTCCCTGTTGGCTGGAATTACCTGTTGCTTTTCCACCTGGGACAGAATGTTGTTTCTCAAAGGACCAAACTGTGACTAGGTCCCCACTGACCTTTTTTTTCATATTAACCACACATTTACATTTTTTCCCTCAATAAAGGCATGGAATGTTCTGGCCCTGGATGGCAGTAACTGGCAGCGAATTGACCTGTTTGATTTCCAGAGGGATATTGAGGTATAATTAAGTGACATACAAACCCATCTTTTCTTGTTAAAATGTAATTACAGCCTAGAATGGATTAATACTCCCAATGTAACCCTTTCTACCTTCCCTGGAGATAGAAATCATTAATTTCAGTTCTTCAGCTTCAGGGAGTTTTTGAAGTCTTGGCAATCCATTCAGCTTTTGAAAATGGACAAAATTCTATATCTGTATCAAGACTTACAGGTAGTAATGGAAGGAGATAGTTTTGTCTGTTCTGAAAACAGAAATTAGTAGAAAATGTACATTTTTGGGGAGAAGTGCTGCTTGTGTGGAGCAGATTTTAGGCTGCTGCTTCTTTCACCAAAAGTTAACACAACACAGATAAGACCATGAGGACTGAATGTCTGTTGAATCGTGGCCTGCAATATTTCTCTTTAATATCAAAAATTGAAATTTMAGTGAAGGTGATTTGGAGAGGACGAGGTCCAAATTGTCCCTAAGAGATGGAGCTTTGGAACTGCTCCGTGGTGGCTGAGCTGAACCTGTTGGATGTGGATTCTGCAGCTGGGGTGGGGATGGAGGCTGCTGGGATGGGCTGAAAATTCAAATTGCATTAAGCAGGAAAAAGGATGAGGAAAAAACCCAACCCTTAATTCTCTTATCAGAATGTTTTATCCTGTTTAAAACACGTTGGAGGAGGGAAATGGGGAATGTTTCACWTTGGAGGAGGGAAATGGGGAATGTGYGTCTTTAATTTGTTGTAGACGCAGRCATAAAGCAGCTGCTGGGTGAAGGTTCACACCTTGTGGGAAATCCACCCCTGATTTTGGAGGAAAGAGTTAAAATAATCCCTTTGTGCCACTGAGAGTCCGAGCAGCTGGACAGGGATAAGGAGCAGGAAGTGGCATCATCACCTCGGCTGAGTGGCCTGGGGGAAGGAAATGGGGGATTTTTGGTCTTCATAATGAATCCTTCTKCTCATAACGTGCCCTAGAAGTCCTGGGCCCGTGGAATTATTTATTTAGAGCAGAGTTCTCAGGGTTCCTGATGTGTGGAGTGGCAGGAGATGGGACTGAGTGGCTCAGCCTGGGAGGAGGGAGAGGCTGGGAACACCAACCAGGCTTTTCCCGTTCCTCAGAGCTTTTAGTGTGGTTTTAATGTCMCTGTACATCAAACCCGTGTTGTTGCCTAAGCCCAGACTTCCCCKTTGAAAAGAAAATGCTGGAATTTGTCGTACCTCACCTCAAAATTCCTGCTGGGCTTCCTGGCGTCCTCAGGCTCTGCTTTAATGGAGTTAAATCCATCAGTCCACGTAMATTCTTGATAGAAACATGCTTGGCTCCTTAAAATTCAATCAGAATTCATAGGCTTGCTTGAGGAATTGCAAAACAGGGAGTGTTTCAGCTTTTCCAGCCTTTTTGCAGGGATGTGGAGGTCGAGCATCAGCCGTGGAACTGCTCCCATGGTGTTCCCAGAGCTCACCTGGACAGCTCAGTATCCCTTGGTTGATGGTGGGATTGTGTTTTATTGAGCCTGATGATTGATTTGGGGTTTTTTTTTGGACTGGAGAAGAGATTCCAGGAGAATATCCTCATCTGACAGAGGTCCCAAATGCCAGTTAAGTACTGGAAGGACTGAGGAATGCTGCTGTTTTGAGGARCAACCCATAAACCAAAGGAGAGGGGAAGTTTCTTAATTTCTGAGCACTGGTACAAATATTCTCCAGTGGTTTTGCCCTTCATTCCCAGGGAGAAAGGTAAATCCTGGCTGTAGTGGGGTCTTTGGAGGSTTCCATTGAATCCAGATTTGAAATAAAAAGGCCTTTTTCTGGACTTCTTGAGCACAAACGTTGGAATCCCTTTTCCTGCAGGAGTGAAACTCGTGGGCTGGCTCTGCTCATCCCTATTTTGAATAGAAATTGGAGTTTATCCATTGGCTGTACTTGGAAATCCGACTGCCCGAGGGAGGTGTAGCTTCTCCCACCTTCCTTGGGGAATCTGTGTCCCTGTCCAGGAGCTCCAAACTGGGGGGAAATCCCTTGAAATTCGTCACACTTCAGCTGATTGGCTTTATGTGATTGCTCCTTGTCTCTCCATCTTCAGAAGCTGAATAATTCTCCCTCCCCCTCCCTTAGATCATTCCCATGGCATTTTTATTTCCTTAGCACCGTTTTCCCTTGAATAACAAACTGTTGTTAATCTGCAAAATGTTGCAGTTCAGCTTTCTGAACGTCTTTGGGGTTCTCACGTGGCTCTTCCTGTCTCCCCCAGGGCCGCGTGGTGGAGAACATTTCCAAGAGATGTGGGGGATTCCTGCGGAAGCTGAGCCTGCGGGGCTGCCAGGGAGTGGGGGACAACGCCTTAAGGTAGAGCTGCACCCTCATCCTGCTCCAGAACRGGCTGGAAAATGAGCTCTGGCCTCTACAGCCACACAGGATTGGGATAATTTATCCCCACTTCGGATGTGAGACCCTCAGTGTGTCAAAACCTGGAGAGCAGTSACAGAGATGATTCGTTTGTCGTTTCATTTCTCATTTTTTATCATTTAATTTCTCATTTTTAACCTCACYCAGCAGCCACTTCTCTCAGTTCTCWTTAAAATAATGCCAAGTGCTGCTCTGGGCTGAGAGTGGTGGTCACTGGGTGCATCTGGTGCCTCCAGGCTGGGACATCCCAGGGCAAGAGATGGGGCAGCAGAAATCAGTGATTTTCTTGGGTTTGTTCTTGGTTTTCTTCTTTATTTTCTTGATTGTTTTCTTGATTTTTTTCTTCTTTCTTGATTCTTTTCTTCTTTCTTGATTTCCTTCCTGATTTCCTTCTTGATTTTCTTGGTTCTTTTCTTCTTTCTTGATTTTCTTCTTGATTCTCTTGGTTTTCTTCTTGTCTTTTTTCTTTATTCTTTTCTTCTTGATTCTTTCCTTCTTTCTTGATCTTCTTGTGGATCTTCCTCTGGATTTTCTTCTTTCTTGATTTTCTTCTTTCTTGATTCTTTTCTTGATTTTTGTCCTGATTTCTGTCCTGATTTTCTTCTTGATTTTCTTGATTCCTTTCTTCTTTCTTGATTCTCTTGATTTCCTTCTTGATTTCCTTCTTGATTTTCTCTGTTTTCTTCTTTAATCTGTTTAAGGCCATTTTGTAAAACTTTAATCTGATGTGTTACAGTTCAAACAAATGCTGTAAAACACCTGGAGTTCTATTGCCTGACAAATCCAATGTTTTCCCTTTCCTTTACCAAAGGACCTTTGCCCAGAACTGCAGGAACATTGAAGTGTTGAACCTCAATGGTTGTACCAAGATCACGGATGCGTGAGTAAAGGTCTTCCCTCTTCCCTGGGTGCCCCCGTTCTCCCTCTCTGTTTTAYGGGAAAGCCAGGCCTGGGTGTGTGGGAGGTCATGGAATTATGGAGTCCTGGAATGGTTTGGGTTGGAAGGTCATTAAAGCCCATCCAGTGCCACGCCCTGCCAGGGACAGGGACACCTTCCACTATCCCAGGGTGCTCCAAGCCCYRTCCARCCTGGCCTKGGACACTTYCAGGGATGGGGCAGCCACAGCTTCTCTGGGAACCTGTGCMAGTGTCCTTACCCCACACTGCCCATCCCATGGAATGTCTGTGGCCTGGGATGAATCCATTGCAGGAGTGTCTCCGTGTCTCCCTTCCAGCACCTGCACCAGCCTCAGCAAGTTCTGCTCCAAACTCAGGCACCTGGATTTGGCTTCCTGCACCTCCATAACCAACCTGTCCCTGAAAGCACTGAGGTAGGAGCCAGCAGCAGTGATTTTCCATGGAATTATAGAATCATTAAGGTTGGAAAAGACCTCTGAGATCCTCCAGCCAATCTAGCACCACCCCCTGATTCCCCACAGAACCTCCCTGTGGATCTGGGATTTGCCAGCTGTTCCCTGTGGGTGTGGGGTACAGCTGCCCTCTGTGGCTTCCAGCAGTGGGAATGTCCGAGATTCTGGCTTGGAGCAGGATTTTTCCCAAMGCAAATGAACATTTCCTTGTGTTTCCCCCTCTCCCCAGCGAGGGATGCCCGCTGCTGGAACAGCTCATCATCTCCTGGTGCGACCAAGTGACCAAGGACGGGATCCAGGCCCTGGTGCGGGGCTGTGGGGGGCTCAAGGCCCTGTCCCTCAAGGGCTGCACACAGGTACGGCTCTGGAAAAGGGGGAATGAGCACAGCTGGGATACCCTGCTGCTCCTTAGAGTGTGGGGATGGAATATTGTGGATGTGCTTTATTTCCTGAGGTGTTTTCCATTACCARAATCCCCCCGGTGTCTGTTGGAGGTGAGGTGCTGGTGTTGCCATTCTTTAACAGCTCCCAGGAGTGGGACAGTGAATAAATCCCTTGTGGARCTGGACAATCATCCTTTTTTCCCCAACTTTTCCCACTGAGCAGACTCCTTTGGAGAAGGTCACTGTGTGATCCGTGGCCAGATCCAGACTCAGGGGCTTTTCATGGCAGTCCTTTTCTCTGGCTGCTTGTGGAATTTCTTCCCCATGTCCTTTGGATTTGTAGTGAGAAAGAACCTCTTTTTCCTTGGAAAACACCTCTGCAGCCCCTGGGAGCACAATCCTGCTCCCTCAAGTACATCCCAGATATTTGGAGGGGCTCTTGACACCTGTATTTTGGGATATATAAATGCCGAAAGGGGTTTTTTGCCCCTTTTTTCCACTTTTTGTTCTTTAAACTGACTTTTTTTTAGTCTTTCTTTACTTTCGTAGCTGGTAAACCACGAAAAAGTTGGATAAATTAAATACCTCTTTTTATTAAAACTTTATTTATATCAATTATGAACTGGGGTGTGGGGAACATCAACCCATTTTTTTWAATATAGAAAATGTATAAAATATATAAAATGTATACCATATATATAAAATATTTTAAATRCATAACATATAATTATAATATCAATATAAATATATTAAATTATATACTAAATATATAGTATATAAAATAATACTTTTATTAAAAGCTTTGCTCTTAATAAAGAACAAGAACTCCTTGCAAAGCCACTTGACAAAGAATGTGAGGACTGATTATTATTTAAATATTAAGTGGGCTGGGAGCTTTTTGATGCAAATAAGCTGGAAAGGAGCAAAAGTGCATCTTAAATCTTGGAAAAAAGAGAGGAAGACTGATCCTGCAGGAGCCAAAACCTGTGACCCAGAGCCTCCTGAGAGTTCGGGAGCTGGAGGTGGAGTTGGAAAATGATCCGCGACCTCCTGGGCCCCTGTTCCCAAACACACCAGCACTGATTTGTTTGGATTTGGGGTTTTTCTGGCATTTAGGATTCCTTAAATAAGTCAGTAAGTGCCATTTTTGTTTGCTGGATGGAGATAAAACAGCTCAATGTCTTTATTTTACAAAAACCCCACATTTCTCGCGTCTGTGAGCRCTGAAAGTCCTGGGGAGATAAGCCAGGATTAGCCCCCTGTGTGCCCAGGGAAGCTCCAGGGGCTGAGTGGGATTTCATTCCTGAATTTGTACCCCCGATGGGTGTGAACGGCTGGGAAACTCCCGTGGTTAAACGGGAACCACCTCAGCCTTTGTGGGAATTCAGGTCATGGAAACAGCCCGAGTTGCCAGGAATTGATGGAGTTGTGAGGATGGTGGTGGTGATCCATCCTTGGTATCCATTCCTGGCCAGCTGYTCCAGGGGCTTTAAGAACAGCAGCRTTTGTTTGTCAGAAATCCAGAATTGTGATAATAACAATCATCATCATAAATTATGATGTCTGTTATGCTATAATAATATAAAATATTTTATATTGTTATGTTCTTCTTTAATTTTTATGTATTATATTTTATTGTTATCATAATAGGAATATGTAAAATATAATACATAAGATAATGTAATGATGTAAAATATTTAATGTTGCTATATTAATATTTAAATTTTACTATATTTTATAATAATACATAATATAAAATACAATAATGTAGAATATGTAATATAATTTTAACGTTATGTAGTTATTATTTCTTGTATTTTATAATAATAACAAAAATAACCATCAGAATAATGGTGATAGTAGTAATATGTGATAYAATAATGTAAAATATTTAATAATATTATATTATTTAATTTTATTTATTAAATTTTATAATGACTGTAGTAATCATTAGAATTATAATACATAATGATAATAAAATAATGTAATGTATTTAATATTATTAAAATTTTATTTATTTTATAATAATTGTAGTAGTAAGAATAATAGCAATAATAATAACAATAATAATAGCAATAATAGCAATAATAGCAATAATAGCAATAATAATAATAATAATAATAATAATAATAATAATAATAATAATAATAATAATAATAATAAAACTCCAGTGTGACTCCCAGGCCCTGGTTAGGGAAGCATTTCCCTAATTCCAGGGGGCAGTTGGTGATTCCACCCCATGTTTGTTCCCTGTCCCTGTCTGGGCAGAGCAGCTGCTCTTTAACAGATTCCCGGGAGCGTTTTGGGGCCGGACTCTGCTCCCAAGGGAGTAAAACCAACCCCCCAAGGCAGGAATGCACCTGCTGCTGCTGCTTCTGTGACTGTGCTGCCTTTCCCTCCTCCCCCAGARGACTCCAAGCCACTCCGTTGCTCTCCCAGCTTTAATTTGTGGATCTCAGTGGGACCAGGCTGGCTCAGTCCCTGTGTTTTCCCTTCCAGCTGGAGGACGAGGCCCTGAAGTTCATCGGTGCCCATTGTCCTGAGCTGGTGACCCTAAACCTGCAGACCTGCCTGGTGAGTGGAGCTTCCCGGCATTGCCCACCCCTGGGAGAAGCACGTGGAATGTGCTCCATGCTCCCTGCACGSAGGGCAATTGTCAAAAACAGCTCTTTGATGGCAATTCAGGGAYGTTGAATGAGCCCCAAACCAGCCTKTGCTGTGTCAGGGTTGTTTCTCTCTTCCCTTCTGAGCTCGTCTGCAGGATGAGCTGGAAAAATTCTTTCCATCGGGCTGGAGTGATCCTGCCAGGCCTTTCCTCTCATCCTCATGTGGAGTTGAACCCAAAAATGCACTTTTCCTGCACAGAAAGGCTCTAAACCAGCTCTGCAGTGCCAAAAATGTATATTTATGCCAAAAAATAGATTGGAATGGGCTCTGTGTCCCTGCCATCACAGTCTGACACAGACATGGGATTGGATGGACCCCTTGTGTCCAGGGATGGGGCTGGACGGACCCCCCTGTGTCCAGGGTTGGGCTGGACAGACCCTCCATGCCCAGGGACAGGGATGGATGGAACTCCCGTGTCTAGGAATGGGGCTGGATGGGATTCCCTGTATCCAGGGAGGGGGCTGGATGGACCCCTTCTATCCAGGGACAGGACAGGATAGACTCCCTTGTGTCCAGGGATGGGACTGGTCAGACTCCCTGTGTCCAGGRAYRGGRMTGGAYGGACYCYCTGTGTCCAGGAACAGGGATGGAGAGACGCCCTGTGTCCAGGGCTGAGGCTGGATGAATTCCCTGTGTCCAGGAACAATCTTTCCAAGCAGGAATTGCAAAAAGGCCAGCAGGAATTCCCCCATCCCTCACCTGGCCCAGCTCTGAAACATCTCCCTTCAAATCCCTTTCCCAATGTTCCCGAATCAACTCAGCGAGCTTTATCCTGCCTCAGCTGCTCCGGTTAAATATTGAAATAACATTTTTGGGCCGAAAGAGCCGGAGGTTGGAATCGGGAGAGGGAAAACCCGCCCGGATCCACACTGTGGTTGTTTCCCYGGCAGCAAATCACGGACGACGGGCTCATCACCATCTGCAGGGGCTGCCACAAGCTGCAGTCCCTGTGCGCTTCCGGCTGCTCCAACATCACGGACGCCATCCTGAACGCCCTGGGACAGAACTGCCCGCGCCTCCGGTGAGTTTTCCCGGGATTTCCCCGTTGTACGTGCAAGAAGGGTCTTGGATGGGGTTGTGTTGGAGGCGTTTCACGCCCCGAAGGTTTGCCCAGAAGGGCGGTTTGGATCCCTGAGCTTTTTCCAGGTGTTTGTAGCAGGATGGTGGTGATTTTGAGTTGTACCCAAATTCCTGAGGTTTACACTGGAGTAAAATATCTCCCTGCGTGGTGCCCGCGGATTCCCTGTGTATCCATGAAGAATGGTTGGGATTGGGTTACTTCTGTCTTGGGAACTGAAAAAAAATCCCATTTAAGCAATGTTGTTTCCTCCCAGGTTTTTCCTGGTGGTTTTGTAGCAGGTGGAATTTGGGCAAACTTCCCCTCTGCCTGGCAGGGTGGGCTCCCACCCACAGCTTGGTTTTYCTGGTTTTTTTTTTAAAGATTTTATTTTTATTAGGATGAGTTTCTTTGGGAAAACTTCACCAGAATCCAGGCAATGTGCAGAAAAGAGGGACTTTTATTACCTGAGATCCCTGACAGCCAAGTGGCCTCTGTTAGATGGCATCAAATGAAATTGGATCAAATCCAGGGAAAAACGGGAACATCAAATCCACGTCTTCCAGGGAAAAACAAACCCCAGCTGTTCCCTGTGATGTCCCATTTRAAGAATTTGGGTGCAAAGTGCACAGAAACCAGTTTGGAAAGAGGAAGCTAAAATCCGATATCGATTCCAAACGATTCCTGTGCTTATGTTCAGCCTCAGAGGATTAAGCTCCATCCTGTGGAATACAAAAGGCACTTTAGGAACCTGGCGGTGCTTTTTTTCCTATAAAGGGAGAGAAATCAGTTAAAACTGTGGAGGGAACCCCTGTRGAGCTGCAGGAGCTGCCAGGAAGTTTCTCTGGTGCCTCAGGAATGAGCAGTTCACCCTAAAAGGCTTCAGACTTCTCCATTGGGGCTTTAAGTATTGAATTTTTCATGCTCACCTGCCAGGTTTTTGGGAATTACAGCTCCTCCATGCTGGAATCTGTCTCTGGGGTGCAAACCAGAGGAGTTTCTGCTTTCCAGAACCTTTTCCTCAGGGAGGTTGTGGAGTGTGAAGGTTTTTAGGAGCACCTCAGTCCAGGGTTTGGTGGATTATCCCTTCCTGGGCTGCATTTGGGTGTCTCTTGGACTCCCTTTTATCCCAATTGCCTTTATTCCATGTCCTCTGACCCCTCTCCAGTGTGGAATTCGCTGCTCTGTGCAAATGATCCTCTCAGGGAGCACAGCAAACTTTCAGGGATTGCTGGAAGCTTTTCAGGAACCACTCGGAAAAGCAACTGATTTGGGAATAAGGCACCAGGACAGGCTGGGGCTGACCCTCTGGAGAGGGAGCTGGGAATGCTGGTGGATTATCCATGAGCCAGGAGTGTGTCCTGGGGCCAGGAGGGCCGTGGGGGATCCTRGGGGGCAATGGGAAGAGTGTAGGCAGTGAAGGGATCCTGATCCTGATCCTGCCCCTCTCCTTGGCCTGGGGAGGCTCAGCTGGAGTGTCCTTCCACAGTCCAGGAAGGACCAGGAGCTGCTGGAGAGGCTCCAGGAGGGTCACAAAGGTCACTGGGGRTCTGGAGCAYCTCTGGGATGAGGAGGGACTGGGGGTCTGGGGCTGGTCGGTGTGGGGAGGAGAGCCCTGGGAGGGAATCCCATCAATCCATAGAAATATCTCAAATATATGTACAAATACCTCATCTGAGAGAGGATCCCATGAATCCATACAGATACCCCATCAATCCCTACAAATATCTCAAATATCCATACAAATACCTCATCGGAGAGGGGATCCCATCAATCCATACAAATACCTCATCTGAGAGGGGATCCCATCAATCCAATCAATTATATCCCAAATATCCATTGAAATATCTCAAATATCCATTGAAATATCTCAAATATCAATTATATCCCAAATATCCATTGAAATATCTCAAATATCCATTGAAATATCTCAAATATCCATACAAATATCTCATCTGAGAGAGGATCCCATCAATCCATAGAAATATCCCATCAGTCCATGGAAATATCCCATCAATCCATACAAATACCTCCAAGGGGTGTCAGTGGATGGTGCCAGACMCTTTCCAGAGGTGCCCAATGACAGGATGAGGAGCAATGTCCAGAAACTAAACCACAAGAGGTTCCACCCTAACATGAGGAAGAACTTCTTTCCAGGAGGGTGTCAGAGGCTGGAGCAGCTCCATGAGGCTGTGGAGTCTCCCTGTCTGGAGACATCCCAAACCCACCTGGACACGTTCCCGTGTGACCCTCCCTGGGCGGGAGGTTGGACTGGTTGGTCTCCAGAGGTCACTCCCACCCCTCTCCTGGGATTCTGGGACTCCACCATGGCTCTTGTTGTTTGTGTCCATGCAGAATATTGGAAGTGGCAAGGTGTTCCCAGCTGACCGACGTGGGCTTCACCACCCTGGCCAGGGTAAGAGTCCCTTCCCTCCTTCCCTCCTCTTCTTTCCTTTCTTTTTATGGCAGAGACAAAACTAAATACCAGTAGGTTTTGGGAAAACTTCTTATCTCGACGTTGGATGGAAGCTTAAATTCCAAAAATTAGGTTTTGTGGAATCTTTGGCATGATCCTGGCTCACACACCTGGGAGGATTTGCATCCAAACCGCAGGAAATGTTAAATATTTTGGAGTTATAAACTTGACTGTTTGTCTGCAAGTGACCCTGAATTTAACTCCCTTTATCCTCCATGAATAAAAAACCCTTTAAATTAGTGAAATTTCCTTTATTATCCTTAGTAAAGAAGCAGAAAACTTTCCTTCCAGTCATGATATTGCATGGAGGAAACCCTTGCTTTTTAAAGAAAACTGTCTTTGTGATGATTATATTTATATTTATATTTATATTTATATTTATATTTATATTTATATTTTCTATCTGAACTTTACACTTACCATGGGTGTTTGGAATCCTCTTTATTCCTAGAACTGCCATGAGCTTGAAAAGATGGACCTGGAAGAGTGTGTCCAGGTAGGAAATGCCACCTCAGTCTGTTTCTCTGTTAGCACAGTCACAGCAGTGTGGAAAATTGGTGGAAAATAAGGAGATTGTCTCCAAATTAGAATTTAATGTAGAATCTTGAGCAGGGAGATTGGTTGCATTTGGAGAGGAAAATGTTGGGTTTGAGGCTTTATCCTTGGTTTGAATTTCATGGTAATGGTGCTGTAAATAATAAATATGGAATAGTTATAGATTCCAGATCAAATGATAGAATTTTTGACAGAAAATCCCAGAGAAAGATCCTAAAGCAGGAGAAAGTTTATCCTCCATGTATTGCCGAAAATAATGGGAGTTTCCTCTGTCTTGGAGAACCATGGGCAGGTTGTTGGAGCAGCAATGATTTTAGGGGGTTGAAATCCAACTGGGCTGCAGCACTTACAGGGGAAAGGGTGGAATTGACTCMAAATTCCATGAAAAAGTCTCCAAGCCTGAGGATAGATTGGAAATCAATTGARCCTAAGACAGGAGGTAACAGGGTTGTGCTTCCTGGGAACAGCTTGAGCCCAGTTTCCTGGGCAGAAATTCAGGAGACACCAGAGGGAATGACACCAGTCCAGGCAGGAAGGGATTGGAAATTAACCCAAAAAAGGAAGAAGCTAAACTGGGCCACAGCACAAATCCATCCCTGGCAGCTCCCTGGGGGCTTTGGGATTAGGAACCATTGTGTGAGACTCCTTCTTGAATAAAACCAGGAACTACTGGGCAATCCCCCGGGRAATCTGAGCCCTCCTTGTCCTTCCAGAGGCAAACATTCAGGACACATTTGGGAGCTCCTTTGGCTGCTTTCAGCTCCTTGAGGAAGTCGAAAACAATCCAGTGATGCCTCTGCATCCCAGTCCTGCAAGGGCGGGAGTTGATTTCCRTGAGGGGATGAATTCCTGAGGGGCTCGGGAGAGTGGCTGTGGGGAACTCTCATGGATTGGGGAAAATCCTGCAGTTTTTGTTTGGTGTGGGGGGAAAAACAAAATCCTGGTGCCCAGCACAAACGTGAAAGGGCTTTTCCTTCTTTTCCAGATAACAGACAGTACACTAATCCAGCTTTCCATACACTGTCCACGGCTTCAGGTCCTGGTAAGTATTCCAAGGGACACTTCCAGCATTTCCTTTCTCTAAACAAAGGGATTTTAAACACTCCCTGACTTCTCAGTTAGAAGAATTCTGCTGGAAACCTGASCCAGGGGAACCTCTTGTCCCTCCCCTGCTGCTCACACGAATCCCACACCAGACCCCCACAGCTGCCTTTAAAATGGCTGTAGGATATGGAATTCTCCTGAGAGCAGAATTCCAAGTGGAATCTGTCTGCCCAGGAGCTCTCAGTCCATCTGTGGGAGAGGAATCTGTAGTGTGGAGCAAGGCAGCCAAGAGCTGGAATGCTCAGGGCTCTGGAGAGCTGTGTTCCTTTGGGGCTGAATCTCTGGGAATTTGGTCTCCGTCTCCTCTGGGTCCCTGTTTGTGCCATGAGAAATCCTGTCCTGGGAGGCGTGGGAATGTGGATTCTCCAGTGCAGTCATCCCTCAGGAAAACCAATTCCAGCTCCTGGCTCAGGCCCTGCTTCCTCCTCAAGGACTTTCCAGCTGGATCCCCCCAAAAATCCACACCAAGAGGGAGCCATCGTGTTCCTGCTGCTTCTTGGACCCGGGGCCAGGGCCCTTCCCACGGTGGGTGAGGCCCCACAGGTGTCCCAAAGGTGGGGAGAGGTGTTCATGGAATTTTTGTGCCACCCTGTGGCTCTCATCCCTCCAGAATTGCCTTCCTCTGGAATCATGGAATGGTTTGGGTTGGAAGGGACCTTAAAGATCATCTTGTTCCCATGGGCAGGGACACCTTCCASTATCCCAGGTTGCCTCAAGGCCTGTCCGACCTGGCCTTGGACACTTCCAGGGATGGGGCAGCCACAGCTTCTCTGGGCAACCTGTTCCAGGGCCTCCCCACCCTCAAAGGGAGGAATTGTTCCCACTCCAGCTGGAAGTTTTCCCCTTGGAGGCGCATTAGTCCTCAGAAGCCCACGGAGCCCAGCGGCTCCAGTGCAAGGAGGGAGCCCAGACCAGTCCAGACCCACCAGCCGTGGACCATCCCCCCYCACGTCCCCAGGGAGGTTTTGGGCTGGCAGGAGCTGGGTTTGACACCTCTGTTTGGGGGCAGAGTTTATCCCACTGCGAGCTGATCACGGACGACGGGATCCGCCACCTGGGGAAYGGCGCCTGCGCCCACGACCGCCTGGAAGTGATCGAGCTGGACAACTGTCCCCTGATCACCGACGCCTCCCTGGAGCACCTCAAGAGCTGCCACAGCCTGGAGAGGATAGAACTGTACGACTGCCAGCAGATCACGCGCGCCGGGATCAAGAGACTCAGGGTGAGGAGGGACGGGGAAGCGCCGGGACCGGGAGGGGTTATCCCTGGGGAGGAGAGAGGGCTGAGCTGGCAGAGYCCCCATCACCTGGTGCTCGTGCTCAAAAGGGTTGTGAGAACCATCAGCGATGGATTTGGAGCCATGGAAACCTGGAGTGGTGTGGGTTGGGCTCGTTCCAGCCCTCTGCTGTGGGCAGGGACACCTTCCACTAGCCCAGGTTGCTCCAAGCCTGGCCTTGGACACTTCCAGGGATGGGGCAGCCAAAGCTTCTCTGGGCAACCTGTGCCAGGGAGGAATTCCTTCCCAATATCCCCTCCTGAGTCCATTTCTCCATGTGTAAAAGAAGAGTAATGATAACATTTTATGTGCAAAGTTACATCTTTATGGAAGTATGGAATCTCTGARTGGTTTGGGTTGGAAGGACCTTAAAGCCCATCCAGTCCCACCCCAGACACCTTCCACTGGACCAAACCCCGCCCAACCCATCCTTGAGCACTTCCAGGGATGGAGATATTTTGTTCCCCACARCTGCCAGAGGATTAATGGGAAGGGCAGAGCCTCATTCCCCATTCCCCGTACCCAGTCCRGGTGAACCCACACAGTCCCCCTCTCACCTTTGGGTGTGCCTGCCCCAGGCGCTCCGGGCGTGTCCCTGACTCCTTCCCTGCCCTTCCCCGTGTGTTTGTCATTCCAGACCCACCTGCCCAACATCAAAGTCCACGCCTACTTCGCCCCCGTGACCCCCCCGCCGTCGGTGGGCGGGAGCCGACAGCGCTTCTGCAGATGCTGCATCATCCTATGACACTGGAACGCTGCTCCCGGCAAACTGAGGCTGGAACCACACCCGTGGGATTCCGGGGGACACCAGTACCTTCGAGGAAAGCGATCCCAGTGTCATTTGCGAGGGCCAGTGAGCAGGGCTGGGGTGCCCTGTAGCCGCCCACACCACCCCCCTGTGATCCCACGTGTCCCAGCGGGATGAGGGACTCGGGATGGGAGCTGGAGCTGTGCCGGCTTTTCTCTAGGTCGATTGGCCTAATCCTGAACCATTCCTGCTGGGCACGCCCGGGTGAAACCCCTGCGGGAAGGAGGGGAGGGGCTCCCAACCCGGAGTGACTGATGCTGCTGGTGAGGTTGGAAAAGGAACCGAGATCCTTGGAAATGGGGAGAGGGGAGAGGAGAGGAACACGCTTTAACCCTGCAGCCGTTGTCCRGAAGGAAAAATCCCAACAAACCTGAAAATCCCAACAAGTTTGATGTCCATTTTTCAGTGAGGGAGTGGAACAGCAGCTGTTGAGCCATGGTTTCCCTGATTTCCCTGTGTACCAGGATTGTCCTGTGATCCAGGATTCCCCTGGGATCCAGGGGTCCCCTCTGCTTCCCTGCTGCCACYCTGAGCATGCTCCCGTGAAGGTTCATCTGTCCCGTGTCTGTGGCATCCAGCTCAGAGGCTTCCCAGATTCTTCCCCGATTGTTGTGATAGAGCTCGGAATCTCCAGCGCCACAATTTTCACCCTCCCCACATCCTGCTTTTTTTTCTTTTTTTTTTTTTTTCTTTTTTTTTTTTTTTTTGACAAATTTCTAATTCAGTCGTTTCTTGAGATTTCCCAGCCCAAATTATGACGAATCCGTAATTTCAGTTTCAAAAAGGAATTTTTCCAATGAGAAACCTGAGCCTGTGATGAGCTGTCGGGAAGATTTTTAAGGAGCAAGGGGAGCTGCACCCCAGGCTGGGCCCTCGTGGGCTTCCAGGCCTGTTTGATCAGGGATTGGGTGTCCAAATTTATTCTGATTTCAGGTTTTGTCCCAATGACAAGGATATAATTCTCAACATAAAGAATTTTATATATATATAAATATATATATATATATATATATATAATTCTCAAAACAGGGAAAATATTATAGTCTGTGTTCCAGCGACTGTAAGTTCCCTCCTCCTGTCCTTTCCCTCCATCCCTTCATCTTATCCCCAAGGAAAAGGAAAGTAGAGCCTTTTGCTCGTTGCCCTGATGAAGAATTAAGGATTCCCTGACGGAGCAGGTCTGGGATCCGCCCTCGCTCCRTGTGAGCTCTGGGGCCCTTCCCGACCTTCCCACCTCCCACAGGTAAGTGTGGTGCCCTGGAAGGACCCCCGGGATGAGGTTTGGGTTTGGACGTGCCAGGCCCGGCTCTGAGGGGGGGGGAGGGGTCAGTGGCTGCTTTTTTGGGGCGTTTTAGGCAAAATCGGCACGGGTGCTCCAGGGGAGCCCGGACTGACCGAATTCCAAGGGGCCCAGGGTGGAACTGCTGGGCAGATCCCAAGGGTTTAACGGGGCAGGACTTGGTCAGA
Source organism: Amblyornis subalaris (assembly GCA_018881555.1). NCBI lineage: Eukaryota > Metazoa > Chordata > Aves > Passeriformes > Ptilonorhynchidae > Amblyornis > Amblyornis subalaris. The sequence goes on from JACAXG010000198.1 coordinate 770,368, forward strand.
CTCCGGCAGGTCTGTGGGAGCTGTGTGGGTCATTCCTGCTCTCCACACCCCTCACGGAAGGAGCGCACGGATCCGTGCCCGCGGACACTTCCCGGGAGCGAGGCCGGACCGCCGAGGGGTTGGGCCCCCCCTCGGTGCTGAGGGATCTCCTGGTGGGGGAAGAGCAGGTGCAGCCCCAGGAATGGCTGGTTGCGGGGCTGGGGGGGATGTTTTCTCACCAGGAATTCCAAGGACAATGCGCTGCTTCCCAGCAGGAGGGTCCCGGGTGCCCCCGGAGCTGCACCCCTTCATCTCCCCCCAGTCCCCCCAGTCTGTGCTCTGCTGGGAGCAACTCCAGGCTGCTGTGGTTAAAAGGATACTGTCAATGCCTTCCTGTAGATGGCTTTTAATCCCTTATATTTATTCAAATCCTCTTTAGCGCTGTGGATTCTCCCTCTCTCCTCGGGCGGCTTCATTTCCAGAACTTTCTCCAGGTTTCAGGGTGGCAGAAGAAGGTGGTGACAGACTGGACGGGCGAGGGGTCACCTGGCAATCACAGGATTTGCACAACTCTGGGAAAAACAAACACTTCTGTTTAGTTCATACTGTGGCAGGGGAGAGCGAAAAGCGGGATTTTGGAGCCAGGGCGTAGTTGGCTGACTGATTCCTTTGTAACAGAGCAGAGTTTTCCAGGGAAAACTCCAGAACACAGAACCCAAAGCATTTTATTTTCTGTTTGCAGACCAGGGTGACAGCATTAAGGTAGCTCAAACTTCTTGACAGTGTCCTTTTAAGTCAATTATCCGTCTTCAAATGGACTCTTCCTGATGTTTATATTTATAAATACCAATAAACACCATTTTCCAAGCCGTGTCTCACTGAGGGAATAACTTTGTGGAGGAAAATCCACCTCCTGCCTGGGGCAGCTCCTGATGGGRGTGCTTGGGGATGCTCCAGCCCTCGCATGGAGTCATGGAATGGGGTTTGGGTTGGAAGGGACCTTAAAACTCATCCAGTCCCTTGGGCAGGGACACCTTCCATAGCCCGGGATGCTCCAAGCCCTGTCCAGCCTGGTCTGGGACCCTTCCCAGGGCTGTGGAGGGCATTGGGAGTCAGCGCCCAAAATGTCGAGGAATTGCTTCATCCTGGGATTCTTGAGGTGTGAGTGACACGAGGTGGGGGCTCTATGCCAGGCCCAGCACGGAGCCAGCCCGGGATGAGGATGCTATCCATGTCCAAGCTCCCTTCCTGTGCCAACCCCCCTTCTCCAGCCTCGGTGGGCTCTGGGTGGGGCAGCTCCTCGATTGCATCCCCTGAGCTGTTCCCTGTCCTTGTCCTCCTTTGGAATCCTCCCTGGTTGTGTCCCCCGGCCATGGAGCAGAGGCTGGGCTGTCCCCACCTTCCAGCAAGAGTTTTCCTGGAGCCTGGATCTGCCTTTCAGCMCTGGCCCCACAGCCCAGGTGCAGCTGCCTTGGCCTCCAGGTGCCCCTGGACTCCAGATGGGAGTGGGAACGAAGGGACCTCTCCAGGGAAAGAGGGAGTATGATGGAATGACTGGGACCTTCTGGAGTAAAAGATCCTTCAGCACTGCTGAGCAGATCCATTCAACCAAAAATGAGCCTTTTCTGGTGCTTTGGAGACACAGCAGCACTTTTTATCCCAATTCTCTGACACAGGGTGAGGATGGGGCAGGTGGAAAGTGCTGTCGTGGAGGTCATTTCAAACCAACAAATTCCTACTTTCTAAACATCACTGTAATTCACCTTGTATTTCTATTTGATTTTCTCCATGTTGTTCATGTCTGGCTGGTGCTGTTGTGGGTTTTGGGTTAATATGGGGGGTTTTGGCACTGATTGGGATCAGTGTGACAAGGTTCTCGGCTACAGTGTCCTGAAAAATGAGGTTTAAAACATTTTGGCCTCTTCTGGTGAAGGGTTGGGTGGTTGAGGGGCCCTGGGAGGTATTTTTTGGGGGTTTATTCCCTTTTGCTTTATTTTCTGGCATCCAGGTCAAGGTTTCTGCCCTCCCCCTGTGCCAAATCCTGGCAGAGACTCCTGTGCTGCAGCTTGGGTGGTGCATGGGGCCAAAATAATGGAGAAAATCAAGAAGCCACTTTCCTCTTTAATTCCCAGCTCAGTCCGTGCCTTCCCAGCCCCTCGTTCCCCCTGGCCCCTCCGAGGACCCATCCTGGGAGTGTCCCCAGTGGGGAATTGGCAGTGACCCATCACCGGTGCCACCTTGTCCCTGGCACTTCCCTGGGGCTCTGGCTGACCTCTCATGGAAGTCTGGAGGTTGATTTTTCAAGGGATGAGGGAATCCATCTCCTGGTCCCACYGGTCCCTGCCCTGGGAGGTCACCCAGGCGGGGCAGGGGCCTTGGGAATGCCACCCTGTGCCAGCAGTGCCACACCTGGGGCTCTTCGTGCTTCATCCTCCATCCCTGAAAGTGCATCTGAGCCCACCCGGGGGTCCCTAGGGGCTGCCAGCCCGGGGTGAGCCCCCTCCTCTCTGCAACSCTCAACATTCCCACCCCCAGCTCTGTCCCCATCGCGCTGCAGGACCCGAGGGGGTGAAAGGGGTCCAGGCCTGGCCCCCACAGGAGTTTTAACCCTTCCRGTGGCTGCTCGGTCCGAGGGGCTGGACACAGGAGCTGGACCTTGTCATGCACTCCCTGAGGCTGGGGGACAGGGAGAGCTGGAAAATGCTGTTTAAATGGCGTGATCTGTGCTTGCTTTGCCACTGTGGATGTAACGATGCCATCRGCTGAAAGTAAATACATAAATATACGTGTATATACATGTAGTTAAGGCGGCCCTGATCTGTGTGACACCGTGGGCCGTCTCTGCGGGGTGGGGATGGAGGGAACAGTCAGGGAAAGGCTGGTGGGACCAAGCTCTGGATCCCCACGGACGTGAGTGTTTTGGGGAGGGTTGTGCGTGTTCCCTTCTCCTCTCCAGCGATGGGCCCAGGATCCCGTCTCCTCCCCTTGCCCCCATCTGATGGCAGCCCCGTCCAGGCCTGYCCCGGAGCCCTCCCAGCTCCTCACCCACCCGGCTCCTCCCGATCCTCCCCTTCCTCTCCTGCTCCCGGTTTGTTTATCCCAAACCCGTCCTTTGCCCCATGAGTTCCTCCCCAAGGACGTCCCCGGTCCCGCTCCGCCAACTCTGCCCGAGCCGGGCTCGGGGAAGGATTCGGTGTTAAAAATAACCCATTCCCGAGCCAAAAGCCTGGAATGGGGCGTCACCGGGCTCTGCCGACTGGGGCTGCCCTGGGCTCGGTTCCGTCCCCGCGGGGCGGGACGGGAGCTGCCCTGCCCGGGTGTCCCCTGCCCTTGTCCACTGCTGGGCACGAGGGGCCGTCCCCCCGCCCCAAACCCACCCCGGAGACCCCAAAGCCCAGCGGGAGCCGCAGGGACGAGGCCGTGCTCGGGGCCGCTGCCCCCGTCCTTTAATGCAAAGCGGGGACACGGCGAAGGACACGCGGCGGGTGCGGGGACAGGACGGGACCCATCCCCTCGCCCCCCTGCTCGGAAGAGCCTGGCAGGGACGGAGGGAGGGCTCTGGGGACGGTGCCAGCCTCGAGCTCCTCTCTCCGTCCCCGCACGGCTCCGGCTCCAGCGGGAGATGTCCCTTCCCAGGGTGACGCAGCTCCGGCGCCGGCTCCTACCGCAGCAGCAGCTGGAAGCCCTCGGGGCCGGGAGCTGCCCGGGGACGCGGCTCAGCCGGGGCCACCGATGGTGCCCTGCCCGGCCCCGCCCGCCCGCGGCCACCGCGGTACCTTTGCCGATCGCCACCACGAAACTGGTCTCGTCCTGGAGGTTCCTGATCATCTGCGGGGCAGAGGCGGGAGCTCAGGGGGGCCTGGACCCCCGCGCTGCTCCAGCACTGGGCATCCCGAGGGGCCGGGGTGGCTGCCGGGTCTGTCCCCGCTCTGGGTGTCCCCGTGTCCTCACCGCGTCGCTGACCAGGACGTGGATGCCGGCGGGTCCCTGCCGGGACACCCGCAGGATCTGACCCGGGGGCAGCCCCAGCAGCTCCGCCAACTTCTCGGTGAGCTCGGCCACCGTCAGCTGCTCCAGGTGCAGCTCCTGGTACAGCCCTGGAAAAGGATGGGATGGACGGGATTGGGACGGGGCTGTGAGTGCCCTGCGCCGCCCCACACCGCGTCCTCCATCCCTGTGCTGCCCCACCCCGAGCTGCCCCACACATCTGAGCCCCCTCTCCACACACCTGAGCTCCCCCCGCACCCGAACCCCCTCCCCACAGCCCTGAGCCCCCTCCCCGCACCTGGTCCCGCGTCCTCCACGCCCTCATCCCCGCCGGGCTCTCGGGCCACGTAGAGGGTCAGTCGGGGCCGCGGGCACCTGAGGGGGCAGAGCAGGGTCTGCCGGGGGGCGCAGGATGCGGCCGGGGCCAACGGAGCTCCCGGGGGTCCCCAAAAAGAGACAGCCGGGCCTCGGGACCCCCCCTCACCTGCCCGCCAGGGCGTGGCACAGGCGGATGCCGTCGGGGGCTCCGCAGATCTGGATGAGGTCCCTGCGGGAGAGCTTCAGCAAGTCGGCGCCTGCGGACAGGGGGGCTCAGAGGGTGGCAGAGGCGGGGTTCTGGCTCTGCCCCCCGCCCCGGCCCGGGGTCTCACCGGTGAAGTTGGCGAAGATGCGGGCGCAGGCAGAGAAGCGGCGCCGGAGCAGCCACTGCTGCGTCTCCACGGGGGATGCGCAGGGACTCAGCGCCTGTGGGGGCTCAGCGGGGGCTCAGAGGGGCACCACCCGAGCGGAGCCGTCCTCAGCCCCTCCTGGGGGGCCGGGGGGGGCTCTGGGGCTGCACCGACGGCTCCCTCACCTCGCCGGGACTCTCCGCGGGGCCCTCGGCAGCGCAGGCAGGTGACACGCACACCCTGCGGGGGACGCGCCGGGGCTAAGCGGGGGACCCCAGCAGTGGGGGGGTGCAGGCAGGCCCCACTCACCTCTCGGGGCTCAGCAGCTTGAAGGGGTGAGGGGGCGGCAGCCCCGGGGTGCCCGGGGGGCTGTGGGGGGCACCCAGCGCGTCCGGCCACGGGGGGCACTGAGGATGGAGAGGGGTGATGGGTGCAGGGTCCCGGGGGTACCTCGGCCCACGGGGGGGTGCCAGGGCCGGGCCCCACCTCGGCCAGCACGGTGCTGTCGTAGGCCGGCTGGAATTTCTCCCGCTCCGGCGCCGGCTGCTTCTCCACCTTCTCCCGGTCCGTCTTCTGCTTCCTATCGGCCCCCTTGGGCTGTGCCGGGGGGTGAGGGCGGCCCCGGGACCACCAGGGACCCCCGCGGGCACCCGGATCCCCGAGGCACCCAGACCCTTGGGCTGCTCAGACCCTCCCACGCACCCACCCTCGGGCGCTGCCCCAGGTGCTGCCCCGCGCTCAGCGCTGGATTTCCCAGTGGCGGGGGGCACTGGTCACTCTGGGGTCACTGGTCCCCCCCCGATACCTTGAACACCTTGACCAGGCAGCTGGCGGAGTGCAGGTGCTCGGGGGGGTCCCCCTTGCCCCCCGCCCCGAAGGTGTCGATCTGGATGCGGAAGGGGACGCCCTTCTCCCCCCCGTTCTTCCGCAGCGTGAACTCGGTGCTGATGCAGTGAACCTGGGGAGGGGGGGGACAGTGGGGTCGGGGGTGGGCGCCGTGACTCCCCCAGAGCCCCCAGTTCCCACACCCCCAGGCCTGGATCCCACCTGCACGAACACGGATGTGTGCCTGGAGGGGTCCCACAGGAATTCCACCGTGTTGAGCAGCGTGGGGTGGATTTGGGGTTCGAGGATGCCGACGGAGAGGGGGATGTCTGCGGGAGGGGGGTGAGCACGGTCCCTGGAGCCGCCCCGGGCCCCCCCTGAGCCCCGGCACCCACCGATGTCGAGGATCCGATCGCCCGGGCGGCTCCAGCGCCAGCCCTCGAGCTGCTGCTGCTCCGAGTACTGGAGCCGCCGGTCGTGGAAAACCACCCGGACCACGCTCTGGACACAGGGACAGCCACGGCCACGGCCGGAGCCACGGCCACAGACACGGGCTGGACCCACAGCCACGGCCCCACGGGAGACAGGGGACTGGGGCTGAGCTGGGGCTGGACTGGAGTTGGACCGGAGCAGAAGTGGGGCTGAGCTGGGGCTGAACTGGGACTGAGATTAGGCAAAATTTGGGCTGGACTGGTAGAACTGGGGCTGAGATGAGGCTGAAATGAGACTGAACTGGGGCTCAGATGAGGCTGGACTGGGGCAGAACTGGGACTGGACCAGGGCTGAGATAGGGCTGAACTGGGGAAAACCTGGGGCTGAGCTGGGACTGAAATGGGGCTGAACCTGAGTTGAACAGGGTCTGAACTGGGACCAGAGTGGGGCTGAACTGGGGCTGGACCGGGGCTGAACTGGGACTTCAGCCCAGAGCTTTGCCCCGAGGCTTCCCTCCCGTCCTGGGGGTCCCCACGCAGCTCACCTTGACCATCCTCCGTCCCTCGGCAGGGTCCCCCCGGGGCGTTCCCATCATGCGGATCTCGTACGACTGCCCTGGGGGGAAAAGCCACCCAAAGCGGGTGCTGAGCCCTCTGCGGGGAGGGTCCCTCCCGCCCAGCCCCCCCAGACTCACCCTGGTTGAGGTAGGTGAGGGTGTCCTCGTGGTGCCGCACGGCCGGAGAGGTCGGGGCACACAGGATGTACTGGAACGCCGGGATTTGGGGCTGGGACGTGGAGATGCCGTTGGGCTCCTCCTGCTTCAGGTAGGGCAGAACGGGGGGGTCCCTGCGGGAAAACACCCCCGAAAAGGGTGGGCACTCGGCCGTGMCTCAGTTTCCCCAAACCTAGCGGATTTGGGGGGGGGCAGGGGGTACCTGAGCACCCCAGAACTGGGGAGGGGGTACATGTCCCCAGGGCTGGACCAGTAGTGGTCGGGTTGGCCGTGCCAGAAGAGCATGGTGGGGGGGCTGGGGGGGACAGCCCACGAGCAGAGGGTGACAGCAGAGAGGGACAGGTGGGTGGCCCCCCCCACCGCTTTTATAGGCACGGAGAGGGGTGATGTGAGCGGGACTGGGCCCAGTTTGGCCCAGATGGGGCCAGTTTGGGGTGTTGACAGTAAATAGTGTGCGTGTGGGGGCACCGTTTGTTGTCATTACAATGCGGGGGGGGACAGGGGGGCTGYCCCAGTCCCTCTGTCCCAGCCAAGGACTCCCCCCTTGTGTATCCTATCCTCCCCCCATTTAACCCCTTTAATTCCCCCACGATTTGGCTCATTTTGGGGAGAAAAAGGATGTTTGTACAGACCTCGGCCAGGGTTAAGGGGGGGWTTGGTGCTGTCTCCCCCTCGGGGTGTTGGGGAGGGGAATGGAGTGTCAGATTTGGGGAGGGTCTGCGGRGGTGCTGCTCCCCCTGGGCTGCAAATCAGGGGCAGGTGGGCCAGGGGAGGGTGCAGAGCTTGGGGGAGGCTGTGTCCATCTGTCCATTCCCAGTGCAGGATGGAGCCGGGAAGGAGCTGCTGGGGGAGTTTGGGGTGTCCTGGGGGAGTTTGGGGGTCTGGACCCAGCTCTGGGGGTTCCCTGGTGTGAGCTCCAGCCCCCTCCCTGCCCTGGATCCTTCCCCTCTGCGGGTGCTGAGTCCCATGAAACCTTCCCCGGCCCCATAGCTCCTCCCTGAGCCTTTACAGGGGTTCAGTGGGGTCTCTACCAAGCCCCCCAAGCTGCTGCTGTCCCTGTGCCAGGGGCAGTGGGGAAGGGCCCCAGCACCAAACCGGGAACAGCAGCAATGCCTTGCTCCCTCCCTCCACACTCCAGACACGGAGACTCGGCGGGAAGAGTCCTGGATGTTTTATTGGATACTCGGGGATGGAAAACACTCCGTGCAGGGGACAGCCTGTGATCACTTCTTGGCCTCCTCCTCCTTGGAGAGGGTTTTGATGATCTCTTCCTTCTTGGCCTGCAGCCGCTCCTCCCGGCGCTTCCGTGCCTCCTTGGTCTTGGAGCGCCGCGCTTCCGCCTGGTCTCTGTGGGATTGGGAGGTCGTGAGTGCACCAGGAACACTCTGAACAGCCTGGAAACACCCTGACCACTGTCCCCAATCTTCCTGACGTCCTTTGCCCCAGGCCAGCTTTGCCCACATCCCACCAGCAGCTCCACACGATCCCACTGGATCCCGTGGTTTTCCCTTCATTCCAGCCCAGCTCCCACCTGGGGCCGTTTGGGGTCACGTGTCTTTGCTGAAGCCCAGAGTGAAGATATTCAGCGTTTTTCCCCCAAGGACACAGCGGGATTTTGGAATCCCTGCCCTGGTCAATCATTCACCCATTCCAGSAGCTGATCAGGAATTGCCCAGTTTCCACCTCTCTGAGCACTAAAACCCTTGGTGGAACACACAAAACTCTGCCACAATCCCACATTTCCCTGCTCCCAGCCAGCCCTGCCCAGTTTGGGACTGATTCCTGCAGGAACCCACCCAGAATGACCCACGGGGGGAGTTATTCCTGACAATCCCCCTCCTGCCTGGAGAGTGACTTACGCCAGGAGCTTCTTGCGGGCTTTGTCTGCCTTCAGCTTGTGGATGTGCTCCATCAGGATCCGCTTGTTCTTGAACACGTTGCCCTTGACCTTCAGGTAGAGGCTGTGGTACCTGCGGAGCCCAGTGGGGCCAGACATCAACCCCTGCACACTCCCTGCCTTCCCGGCGCTGGGAACTGCTGGGATTCCCCCGGGAGCAGCTCCCCGGGGAGGGTTTGACCCRGTCCTGGAGCAGCAGGAAGGGGTCTGGGGATGGGGCAGGACTCACATGTGGCGGTCGATCTTCTTGGACTCGCGGTAGCGGCGGAGCAGCCGCCGCAGGATCCGCATCCGCCGCATCCAGGTGACCTTCTCGGGCATGCGGGCGTTGGCTGTGCCCTTCCTCTTGCCTGGAGAGGGGAAACGGGGTGAGAACCAGCCCCAAATCCTGCCAGCTACACCTCACTCTCCTCCCAAAGCCTTTCATCCTCCTCTTTAGCCCAAAAAAACAACCATTGACACAAGCCAGGGATTTTCAGTCACTGTGACCAAACTCTGGGAGGTGATTCCCCAAGGCAAGGGTGCAGCAGGAGCAGGAACAGTGGAAAATGGAGAATTTATCCCGTTTCCAGCACTCACCGATGCCCATGTGCCGGCCCTTCCGCCGGGCCAGCGTGTTCTTCCTGCAGCGGGCGCGGGAGTGGACGGTCACAGGCTTGCGGATGATCAGCCCATCCTTGATCAGCTTCCGGATCTGCTGCCCTGCAAAAGTGTCCAACACTTCCTGTGGGACTGCCAGGCCAGCACAGACCCCACTCCCACGTGGATAGAGAGGATCCAACCCCAAGGAGAAAGCAGCCTTCCCYTCAGAGCCACTCGTGCCGCTGGAGCTGCTCCGTTTTCCCTCCTGTTTCTCCCACGGAATCTCCAATGATCYCAATTCCCTCATTATCTCAGGGACACCACAGGCTAAACCCACCACCAGACACCTCATCAGTGCACTGAGCAGCTCTGCACATCCTGAAATCCCCACTTCACAGTGCTAAAAAGTTGTTCACGGGGCTGAATTTCACCTCAGCCAAAGGCCGAACCAGATGATTTTGCGAGCTCTTTCCCAGACTTTACGATTCTAAACCAACCTCACTGTTAATGAGCTTCCCAAAACCACTCTTCCCACCCTCCTGATGGATCCCTTTCCCACAGGGCCCCTCGGCCCTGGCCGTGCCCAGGACAGCCCCTCACATACGGGAGTTGGCGTTGGCGATCTCGTTGGTCTCATTGGGATCCAGCCACACCTTCTTCTTCCCGCAGCGCAGGACGCTGGAGGCCAGCCTCTTCTGGAGCCGGAGCATACTGGGAGAGGGATGGGCATGGGTTAGGGGGGCTCAGGGGACCTTGCAACCCCCTCAGGGCAGCCTCACCCCTCTCARGGGATCCCATCACCCTGCTCAGTGCCCCTCAGCCTCCTCAGGAAATCCTGCAACCCCCGCAAGGGACTCTGTCATCCTCCTCAGGCGACCYCCCATCCTCCTCAAAGGACAGTGCATCCCCCCTTAGGGACCGTCACCCTCCCCAGGGGACCGCGCACCCCACTGGGAGGGTCCTCCCCTCCCTCAAGGGACCCTGCACTCGCCTTAGGGACTTTCACCTCCCCTCAGSGGACCCCGTTCAGGGTCCCGCATCCCCCTCAGGGGACCCTCAACACCCTGTGGGACTCCTCACGAACCCCCTCACTCCYCTCAGGGCCCCGGTTCGCGTTCCCGGGACATCCCACGCTGCTCCCAGAGACGCATCCAAAGGCCGCAGTGCCCGAGACCACCGAGCCCACCCCGCTCAGAGCTCCCCACCTCCCGCCGCACTCCCAGACACCCATCACGCCCCCCCGGCCCCTCAGCGCGGCCACCGCGCCCCCTCCGCCATTTTCCCGCGAGGCCTGAGGAGGCCGCGGCCGCCTCGCAGCGCCCGGGGCCGCCCCGCAGCACAGCTGGAACCCCGCTCCGGTTCTGAGGACACTCTCCGGYCCAACCCCTGGTGTTCCTCGGTGTCCCCCGACCCCCGTTATCCCCCAGAACAGCGGGCGCGGCCCCACTCCCACCTCATGGCGGCGGCGCCGGGGCCGGAGAGACGCAGCAGCGGAGCAGACACCGCCCCCAGCACGCGGCACGTACCACCCCGCCCTCCCCCCCGCGCCCGTCCCCGCGGCCTCGGAGCCGCCCGAAGCGCGGTGAAGGAACAACCGCGATGGAGTCACGCGTGACCACTCATCGGAAGGACACGCGTGGCGTCGAGACTCGCGCGGAATGTGTGGGAGGGACGTGGGTCTCTTCTGGCTCCCCCCCCGCCGCCGCGCGGTGGTACCGCCCGCGCGTGCGTGGCGGGAAGGGCTGGGCGGGGGCTGCGCATGCGCGCTGGGGGAATGTGGGAGGCACGTGGAGAGGCATGGAGGAACTGGGATGTGCTGGGAGGAACTGGGATGTGCTGGGATGAACTGGGATGGACTGGGATGAACTGGGATGGACTGGGATGTGCTGTGATAGCGTTAGGGGATGCCCCCGCCCCGCTGGCGGTGTGGGAAGCACAGGGCCGAGGGTGCAGGGCTCATCCCAGCCCTTACTGGGAGAACTGGACCATTCCAGGGACCAGACTGGGAGTACTGGCTCTGTGCTGTGCCTAGACTGGCCCRTACTGAGAGGCCTGAATCCGTCTTGGGATCAGCCTGGCCTGTACTGGGAGGTCTGTCCCTGCCTTGGCACCAGCCTGGCCCATACTGGGAAGCCTGGCCCTGCACTGGGACCTGCCCTTCCCTCACCCGGGGGCTGTGGGGGATCCCCCCCATCCCACACTTGCCCCCTTGGACCTGTGGACACCTGGACACAGGTTGTTCTTCCTCCCCCCTGCCCAGGAAGATGTTCCTTAGGATGAGTTCAACACCAGCTTTGCCACATTAGTTTTCCTAGCATGTTGGGAAGCATTTCCTAGGTGTTGGGATCTCCCGTCTCTCCTTCTTTCCCAAAAAATTCACCCCAAAGAGTGAGCTGGGATTTCAGATCCTGTGTTGTTCCTGCTGAGGATCAAGTTTTGCCTCTTTTCCTGTGGTTATGGCGCTGCTGGGAAAAGGGAATTTACATTTTCCTGGGGAATAACCTCTTGATAGGGCTGGGGACAGTTACCAGGGAGTGTTCCCCCTTCCCAGTATTCCATATTTGGACACAAACAAGGTCCAGGTGTATCCATGGCACCAACTTGCAGCTGGAAAACTGAGGCATGGACAGGCTGGATGAGGTTTCCTGCCCCAAAAACGCTGTGGTGAGGCTRAAAAGGGGCCTGGTATGACCCAGAAAAGTTCTGGAGCCTCCCTGGGAACAGATTGCTGAAGGATTCCTGGAACAGGGAATTCTTGGGGAATGATAATGTATGGATTGTGACTGGCCTAAAAACACAGAGGTGTCTCTGTGACTGAATTCCCTCTTTAAACCAACCTCACACAGCGAAAATGCTTTTTGACCGYCCTGATGTTCCACAATCCCCAAATTCACCACTTTGCAGCGGTTTTCCCTCTTTCCTTCCAGCTGGGAATGGCTGGAGAGYGCAAACCCCCCGGAAAGCCCCTCGTGAGCCCCCCAAATCACCTCGTTAGCCCCCGGGTGTGGGGATGCTGACAATTCCCCGGGGATCTGGCGGCCGTGGCGCAGCCGACATATGGCGCGAGCTGAGGAGCCGCTGCCGACAGATTTTTGGTTCGTTTTCCGAGAAAAACACGGATAAACACAGGCTCTTGCTGTTTAAAAACTGACTCATCATTTTCCTTAAACAAACAGCCAAATCTGGAGGCTCCCGAGGCGGGAGAGGGCTCGGGCTGGGAATTGCCAGCCCCGGGGTTTTGCCGCTGGAATCGTCGTCCCGCGAAGCTCCCGGATGGGGACGGGGCCATGCCGGTGCCACCCGGGCTGAGCGTGTYCCCGAGCCCTCTGGAAGTGCCACCTGGTGCTTCCCGAGGATCCCGGGAGGAGGAGACCCACCTGACCCCAAATTTGAGGAGTTTCAGGTAGAGATGCTGCTGCCTTTGGGGGTGTTCCGAGGAGCTTTGCCGTCCCTCCTCGGGCCRCTCCGGTGGATTCCCGGGCACATCCATGGATGGATGCCCACGGAGCTTGCCCTGGGAGCGGAGGGGGGGCCCATGGAGCCGGAGCAGCTCCGGCAGCGGGAAGGAGATGCCGTAATTGTGTTACTCTCCCACGCAGTGCCGGGGAATGGTGCGCTCGCCTCCACCTCCGGGCAGGATCCCGGCTGGAAGGGCCCCCCCCCCCACCCCTGCCCTGCCCCCCAAAACACCCCCGGGGGTCCCCACAGACCCTCCAGGGATTTCTGCTCCGCGTGGGAGAGGTGGGAAAAGCAGGGCATGGGCGGGATTTGGACTGGGGGGCAGTGGCAGCCCCACAGCCGGAGCTTTTCCAGGCACGGGGGGCTGCGGGATGGGGTCCCGGGGTTCCTGGTGTGCCCTGGAGCTGCTCATCCCCCTCCAATCCTCCCTTGCCTATGGAAGCGTCGCGGTGCTGGTGAKGGATGGGGGCCGAGGATGGAAAATGTGGTGTCAGCTGTCCCGGGAGCCGGGATCGGAGCAGGAAAAGCCCCTCTGGAGTGGGGCCGGGAGCAGGGAGGGGGGGCAAAGGAATTTTTAACTTTCCAACAGCCGGCGGGAGCGGCTCCGGCGGGGTCAGATCGGGGGGGGGKCTCAGCTGGGTCCTGCTGGGAAAGGGGGGGATCGGCCCCCCCATCCCGGGGTCCCTGGGGAGGCAGGATTATCCTGGGATGGGGGACAGGGGACACTGTCCTGCCTGGCACACCCTGCCGGGAGAAGGCAGGGGGATGTGGGGGTCCCTCCCCATGGCACAGGGCGGTCCCCAGGGTGCCCCTTGGCTCTGTGTGGGCACCCCCGGGGGCTCCGGAGAGGTTTTTGGGGGAAAAGGTTGATTTTTGGGGCAGCTTTGTCCCGAGGGAGCTCTGGGTGCTGACATTTGGGAATGGGGGCTGCCCTTGCGTGTCCCCCCCATCACACAGAGCCTGGGGTCYGCGTGACCCCCCATCTCTTTCTGGGGTCCCCCCCAGCCCGCCAGAGTAAAGGCTGGGCGGGCAAACGGCGGCGGGCACCGCTGTGCCCCCCAATTTGGGGAGGGGGATCCCGAGTAGGCACCCGGGTAGGGCACCCCCTCTTTTGTGAGGGAGCCGCTGCGGGGGTGCCCTACCTGGGAACGGAGCGGGGGGGCCACATTCCCGCATCCCCCATCCCCCCGGGAAGGCGGTGTGGGAGCGGCCGCCCATCCCTCGCTCCCCCTGCGCCATCCCCACTCCTCCTTCCTCCTCCTCCTCCTCCTCCTCCTCCTCCTCCTCCTCCCGCTCCGTCACCGCGGGGGCCAGGCCTGAGCTTCATCGTCATCGTCATCATCTTCCTCTGTGTGGTTCCCCCCCATCCACCCACCCATCCATCCCAAAATCCCGCCGAGCCCGGCGATTCCATGGTGCGGGAAGGCGGCATGGCCCGGACCCCCTACAGCTCCACGCAGGACATCCAGATGGACGTCTTGGACAACGCCGCGCTCCAGGTGACACCCCCGGGAATGTGGGGGGGCCGGGAGGGGGGGTGTCAGCATCGCCCACACCCCCAGGGTGAACGGCGGGGGGGGGGCTCATCCCGTGGAATTCCTCAGTGGGGTTGGGGGCAACAGATGGGGCTCACCCCTTCCCCCCAAATCCCGGCACCCCATAACGGGGTGATCCCACCTCCCAGCATCCCCAGAAAAGGGTGTCCCCCACCAAAAGCCTCGGAGAGACCCCAAATCCGGCCCCGTCGGTTTCCCGGTCCCATGGGCTTTGCCCGCCAGAGCGGGGAGGTGGGTTTTGGGGGGTGTTGTGCCCACCGGGAAAGTTTTAGGAATTGGGAAAACTCTTGGGGTGCTCCCCCCCCCCCCCCACTTCCCTTGGCTTGGCCCCTCCGGTTTGGGGGGAGGAGGGTTCCGGAGGCGCGGGGGGCGCTGGGGCTGGTGGAGCGGCCATGGGGACAGACCCCCCCTCTCCGAGCTCTTGGGGAGCATCAGCCAGGTGGGGTGACAGTTTGGGGGGGGGAGGGGGGTCCCGGGGGATGGGGGCACAGGGGACCCCGAGGAGCCTCGTCACTGAGCCCCGGCCCTGTGGGTGGGATGTGGGGGGGTCCTGGGGGGGTGCTGGACCTAAAAATACCCAGCGTGGGGACCCCCCACCCCCGGGCTGGGTGGCAGCTGGGCCCAGCTGTCCCTTGGGGACACCGGGGAGGTGACAGCCCCGCTCCSCTCGGCGGGTCCCCCCCCTTTTGCCCCCCCAAAGGTACTCCCCGTCCCCGGGAACTGCTGCAGGGGGGGCRCTGGGACACCCCCACTCCCCCAGCCCATCCCAGTAGGAGAGAGCGGGGGTCCCGCTGGGGTGGGGGGTGTGGGGGTGCACCCCTGTACGCGGCGCCCACGCTGGGGGGGGTTACCAGGCACGGGGGTGGCGTGGGGGTTGTGGGGAGCTCCCCATGGCTGTCGCCCCCCCGAGGGGGCTGGTCGGGCTCTGTTTTTTGGGGGGGCTGCGGTTTGGGGGCTGCAGCCGGGCGCTCCCCCCGAACCGCCCAGCCCTACCGTGTCCCTCCCCATGGGGCTGGGGTCGCAGCCCCCCAATAAGGCGACCCCCGGGGAGGGGCAGCCCCATCCCGTCCCCTTCCCTGCCCGTTCCCCTTCCCTCCCGCCCGGGAGCTGGGTTTGGCTGCAGGGCGGGGGCGGAGGGGGCTGGAGCATCCCCGGCAGCGGGGGCTGGGGGGTGCAGAGCTGCCCACCCCGAGTTTTGGGGCGAGTTTTGGGGGTCCAGCGCTCGCCTCTCGCCCCCTCGCCTGTCCCTAGGGCAAGTACAGCAGGCGCAAGAGCCGCTTCAAGCGCTCGGACGGCAGCACCTCGTCCGACACCACCTCCAACAGCTTCGTCCGGCAGGTGAGGGGGGGCCCCGGCACTTTTGGGGGGTCCCGGCGGCCCCTTTTCCCCCAGGGAGTGAGGTGGGGTCCAACCGAGGTGGCCCCCGGCCGCTCTCTGCTCTGCCGTAGGTGCTGGAGGGTTCCTCCCTCCGGTTTTAAGCCCCCCACGGGTCCCCTGCCCCTCTTGGGGTGCCAGGGAAGGGGCAGAGCCTTGGCATCCCCCAGCTGGCATCAAACCCGCCCTCCCCAACCCCGTGGCTTGGCAGGGCCCCCCGTCCCTGAGCCCCCCCCGGCCCC
Source organism: Amblyornis subalaris (assembly GCA_018881555.1). Classification (NCBI taxonomy): domain Eukaryota; kingdom Metazoa; phylum Chordata; class Aves; order Passeriformes; family Ptilonorhynchidae; genus Amblyornis; species Amblyornis subalaris. The sequence goes on from JACAXG010000198.1 coordinate 786,102, forward strand.
CACCCCCTGCCCGGCACCGGGCTAAATATACCCGGGGCTGAAACCTGAGCCCCCCCGTGCCCAGCCCTGCGCCCGCCCCGCTCGCCCCCGGCCCTGCCACCATGGAGATCCCCGGCAAGGACCACCCCGCGGCCCCGGTGAGCGACCCCCCCCCCGCCCCGCGGCCCCCCAGGACCCCCCGCACCCTCCCCTGCCTGCTCTGCCCTCAGAGCGGGTCCCCCTCGGCTGCGTGGGGATGGTCCCGGGAGCTGCTGGGGGTCTGTGGGGTGAGGGGGGTCGTGCCCAGATCCCTGTGACCCCCCCAAAGCCCCCTCCATGGGGCGGGGGGAGAGGGCGGCTGGTCTGTGCCGCGTGGGTTTTGGGGAGGGGGTGCCCCGGGGGCCTGCAGCCCCCATGGTTGGGGTTGGGGGCCTGTGCAAAGGGGCCGAGTGACTCCCAAGTTCCCGGCGTCTGGAAAGGTTGGGACAAATCAGGGATGGGGGTCCCACAGTCCTGAGGGGCTCTGGTGGGGCTAGGGGCATTATAGGGGGACTGGGGGGATGTCCCACAGGACACTTACCACCCTGGAGCTGGGGGACCCTGTGGGTGTCCYCGCTGCCCCCCTGGCCGCTGTCCTCGGGCTGGGGGGTGAGCAGGGGGTCCCCGATCCCACCCCAGCTCCAACCTTGTCCTGGGGTGACCCCGAATCACCCCACAGCGCCCTGTCCCCATTGCCCTGGGTCCCCGTGGTGGGGACAGCGCTGTCCCCCTGGCCTACCCTGGGGTGGGGGACACTGGGGGGGTCCCCGTTGCCTTCCCGGCTCTCGGAGAGGCCCCGGGGAGCGGGATGGGAGCAGGCGCCGGGCCGGTGTCACGTTCCCGGCCGGAGCGGTGGCAACAGCTGGCGTGTCCCTCTCCTGCCGTGACCCCGCTGGGTGGCTCTGGGCRGGACGGGGTGGCTSCGGGGAGGATGGGGTGGCTCCGGGGAGGATGGGGTGGCTCCGGGCAGGACTGGCCCCTGCCCGGAGTGGCTTCACCAGAGGCCACGGCGATGGGCACCGGCACCAGCGAGAGGGTCCTGGGAGGCCAGAGGGCTGGAATCGGGGATGGGCTCCCTGTCCTGGGAGGGCACAGGGTGGGCTGAGCCCCCTCCCCGCTCGCCCAGGGCTCGGCTGAGTCCTACACCAGCCGCCCGTCGGACTCGGATGTGTCGCTGGAGGAGGACCGGGAGGCGCTGCGCAAGGAGGCCGAGCGCCAGGCCATGGCACAGCTGGAGAAAGCCAAGGTGGGACGGCTGGGATGGAGCCCCCCCGCCAGCCCTGCCACCCACCCGGCCCCTCCGCACCCCCTGCCCCGGCACAGGGACCCCCCGGCACCCCCTGCTCCCCGTCCCYGCCATATCCCGTCCTCTGGAGCGGCGGCCCCGGGATCACAGGGTGGCACTGGGAAGGCAGTGGGGTCTACTGGGTGGAACCGGGAGCCTGGGTTCTCACCTTGGCTGAGTGTCCCTCACACTCTGGGCCCAGGGCAATTAGCTAATGAGCCCTCATTAGCTCCTGGCCGGGGCTGTGGCCACTCCCCAGCCAAAGCTCCGGTGAGGAGCTGAGCCCGACCGGTGACACCGACACCTGCCTGGCCCGGGGGAGGGGGAGCTGCGGGTGGGATCTCCCTGTTTTGGGATAGCAGGGGGTGGGATCTCCCTGTTTTGGGGTGGCAGGGGGTGGGATCTCTCCGTTTCGGGGTGGAGGGAGCTGCCGACCCCTCTCCTCTCCCGTTGGCAGACGAAGCCGGTGGCGTTCGCCGTGCGCACCAACGTGGGCTACAACCCGTCGGCCACCGACGACGTTCCCGTGCAGGGCATGGCCATCTGCTTCGAGCCCAAGGACTTCCTGCACATCAAGGAGGTGGGAGCGGGCTGGGGGGGC
>JACAXG010000198.1:788400-855691 GCA_018881555.1 Amblyornis subalaris
TCTCTCTGTGCTTCTCAGCAAATCGGGCGACAACTCCAGCTCCAGCCTGGGCGATGTGGTGACAGGGACCCGCCGGCCCACGCCCCCKGCCAGCGGTAAGAGTGTCCCGGGTCCCTTCAGTCCCAGCAGGTCCAGCCTGGGGGTCCTTCCCCCACCTCCCCGTGGGTGACTTCTTCATCCCCAGACCCCCCCTCTGCCCCGGGTGCAGGCAGGGTGACCCCCCCTTTCCCCCGGGACCCCTCTCCTCTGCTTCTCCCCCTCCTGCCCCACCACCCCCCTGCCCTTCCCAGCCCCCCATCTCCATTTTTCCCTTCTTCCATCGCCATCATCGCTCTTCTTCTCTCCCTGCCGTCTYGTGGCTCCGGCTCCGGCCGTCCCCAGGTGGCCTGGACGTGCCGAGCTTTGCCTTTGATCCCGATGAGTTAGAGGAGGAGGAGGCCATGGAGACCCAGCGCTCCCCTAAGAGTAGCGTGAGCAGTGTCACCACCCCCCCCGCCCACAACAAGCGCATCCCTTTCTTTAGGAAGGTAACGGCCCCCGCCGGCCCCGCCTCGCCTGCTGCACCCGCTGCCTGCCCTAACACTGCCGGGGGGCTGGGGGCACCCACGGGGGCTGGGGGCACCCACGGGGGCTGGGGGCCACGCGCTGGCCCGGTGCCGCAGCACGGGATGACCCCTGCACCCGGGGGGTCAGTGCGGGGCTGCATCCCCTCCATGGGCCGTGGGATGGATCAGTCCGTGGCTGCATCCCCTCATGGGTCATGGGGTGGATCAGACCACGGCTGGATTCCCCCATGGGCTATGGGATGGATCAGTCCGTGGCTGGATTTCCCCATGGGCCATGGGATGGATCAATCCATGGCTGACTCCCCCTGTGGACCACGGGATGAATCAGTCCGTGGCTGCACCCCTCCATGGGTCATGGGATGGATCAGTCTGTGGCTGGATTCCCCCGTGGGCCATGGGATGGATCACTCCGTGGCTGCCTCCCCCTGTTGTCAATGGGATGGATCAGTCCATGGCTACATCCCCCTGTGGGTCATAGGGTAGATCAGTCCATGGCTGTGTCCCATCTGTGACCCATGGGGTGGATCAGTCCATAAGTGATCCTCCCACCATGATCCATGAGATGGATTAGTCCGTGGCTGTGTCCCCCCCATGGTCCATGGGATGGATTAATCTATGGGTACATCCCCCCGTGGGCCATGGGATGGATCAGTCCGTGGCTGCATCCCCCCATAGTCCGCGGGATGGATCAGTCCGTGGCTGTGTCCCCCCTGTGATCCATGGGTTGAATCCATCCATGTGACGTTCCCCCATGATCCACGGGATGGATCAGTCTGTGGCTGTCCCCCTATGATCCATGGGATGGGTCAGTCCGTGGTTGTGACCCCCCCCATAGTCCGTGGGATGGATCAGTCCGTGGCTGTCCCCCCCATGATCCATGGGATGGATCAGCTCGTGCCCCCCCTCCCGGTTGCCTCCCCCCGCAGTGTGCGCATGGTGTGTTCCAGCACGGCCGGTGTCTCATCCCCTCCCCGCGACTGGGAATGGACCATTCCTCCCCCCCAAACTGGGCATAAGCTGGAGGGGTTCGGGCGCAACCACACCCCGGGGCGGGGGAGTCTGCAGGGACTTTTGGGATGACCGGGCCTGGGGGGTCCCAGCTGCCCCCCAAGCCCTGCAGAGCCACCACTGGCACCCAAATCTACCCCAGAGCGGGCAATGCCTCGTGTGTGACTGTCCCTGGGGCACCCCTGGGTCACACATGTCCTCCCTGGGACACCCCATGGATCATACCCCATGGCCCTGGGTCACCCCCGGGTCAGACACGTGTCCTTTGGTCACCCTGTTTGTGACACACGTGTCCCTGGAGCACCCCCACRGATCTCACACGTGTCCCTGGGGCACCCCTGAGTGACACACATGTCCCTTTGGTCACCTCTCGGTCACACATGTGTCCCTGGGTCACCTCCAGGAGGTCACACACATGTTCCCTGGGTCACCCCCTGGGTCACACACATCCCTGGGTCACCCTCCAGGTCACACAAGTATTCTTGGGGTACCCCTGGGGGGTCAAACAACTGCCCCTGGGTCACCTCTGGGTCCCACATGTGTCCTCGGGGCACCCCCTGTGGGTCACACACATGTCCCTGGGTCACCCCCTGGGTCACACATGTGTCCCCAGGTCACACCTGTGTCCTTGGATCACCCTCCAGGTCACACCTGTGTCCTTGGAGCACCCCCGGGAGGTCACACATGTGCCGCTGGGTCAGCCCCTAGGTCACACGCGTGTCCCTGGGTCACCCTCCGGGTCACACATGTGTCGCTGGGTCACCCCCTGGGGGTCACCCCCGTGTCCCCGGGTCCCCCCCCCGGGGGTCACCCCCGTGTGTCGCCGCCCCCCGGTGCCCGGTGCCCGCGGGTAACACGCATGCCTTGTTTGTCTCCTCTCGCCCCCCGGCCCCCGCGGCCCCCCGGGACGTAGCGAAGCAGAAGCAGAAGTCGGTGAGTAGCGCCAGGAGCCCCGGGAGGGCCCGCGGGGACGGGGTGGGAGGTGCCCCCCGCTTGCAGCCCCCCCACAAACCCCGGAGCCGCCCCCGCGGGGGCGAAGCCGAGCGTGCCCCGTGTCCCCCCCCCCCGCCCCCCGGCCCCGGTGACACCCGGCTCTGTCCCCAGGCCGAGCACGTGCCCCCGTACGACGTGGTGCCCTCCATGCGCCCCATCATCCTCGTGGGGCCGTCGCTCAAGGGCTATGAGGTGAGCGGTGGGGCCGTGCGGGGARGGCTCGGGGGGCTCAGGGGGGGACCCCAGCCCCACGTTGTCCCTCCCACCCTGCTGTCCCCCCCGCCAGGTCACGGACATGATGCAGAAAGCGCTGTTTGACTTCCTGAAGCATCGCTTTGATGGCAGGTGAGGGGGCGGGCTGCATGGCCAGGGACCCCTAAACCCATAGAGGGACCCTTAAATCTGTGAGGGGACCCTTAACCCCATAGAGGGACCCCTAGACCCATAGAGGGATCCTTAAATCCGTGAGGGGACCCTTAACCCTATAGAGGGACCCCTAGACCCATAGAGAGACCCCTAAATCCACAAGGGGATGCCTAACCCCGTAGAGGGACCCCTAAGCCTACGAGGTGACCTCTGAACCCATAGAGGGACCCCTAAGACCACGAGGGAACTCYGAAACCTGTAGAAGGACCCCTAAATCCATGATGGGGCCCCCAAACCCGTGGGGGGCCACCAATCCCATAGAAGGACCCCTAAACCCACAAGAGGKCCCCTAACCCCATGCGGGGAGCCCTACTCTCACAGGGGGACCCCTAACCCTAATCCCATGGGAGACCCCTGAGCTCATGGGGGGACCTTTAAAACCACGAGGGGAGCCTTAACTCTGTGGAGAATTCCTAATCCCATGGAAGGCCCTAATCCTGTGGAGAACCCCTAACCCCATGGGGTGCCCTCTAACTGTGTGGATCCTAATCCTGTGAAGGATCCCTAATCCCACGGGTGGGAACCCCTAAAACCACAGGGGGACCCCTAAATCCATGAGGGAACCCCTAAACCCTTGGGGGGAGCCCTAATCTCACAGGAGGGACCCCTAAGACAGTAGAGGACCCTTAATCCCATGGGAGACCCCTAATCCTGTGGAGGACCCCTAATCCCATGAGTCGGACCCCTAAACCCATGCGGGGAGCCCTAATCTCACAGGATGGACCCCTAACCCTATAGAGGACCCTTAATCCCACGGGAGACCCCTAATCCTGTGGAGGACCCCTAATCTCATGAGTGGGACCCCCTAAAACCACGGGGGACCCCTAAAGCCACGAGGGGACCCCTAAACCCATGCGGGGAGCCCTAATCTCACAGGATGGACCCTTAACCCTATAGAGGACCCTTAGTCCCACGGGAGACCCCTAATCCTGTGGAGGACCCCCTAACCCCATGGAGGACGCCTAATCCCGCGGGGGGACCCCTAATCCCATGGGGGGACCTCTAAACCCCCAGGGGAACCCTAAACCCACAGGGGAACCCTGACCAGGGCAGGTCCTGCACCTCCAGCTGCGGCAGCCCCGAGCGTGGGGTGGCAGGAGGGGGGTGACAGTGGGGTCCCGGGGGGGGGGATGTGGGTGTGGATGTGGGGGGGGTCCCCGCGCCGTTGCTCCCCCCGCTGTGTCCCCAGGATCTCCATCACGCGGGTCACGGCCGACATCTCGCTGGCCAAGCGCTCCGTGCTCAACAACCCCAGCAAGCACACCATCATCGAGCGCTCCAGCACCCGCTCCAGCCTGGGTACGGCCCCCCCCGGACCCCACCCTGGGCCGTGGGACCCCCCCCCCAAGCCTCCATCTGTATCAGCCCCCAGCCCGGCCCGGGGTGCTCGTCCCGCTCCTGGGGGGTGGGGGTGGCTAAGGGGGGGCCCTGTGCTCCCCCAGCCTGTGACTCAGTGCCTTTCCTCCTCCTCCTCCTCCTCCTCCTCCTCTTTCTCCTCCTCCTCCTCCTCTTTTATCTTCTCTGTTGTGTTTTTCTTTCCCATTTCTCCTTTCTTTTGGGGTTCCTCCCCTCCGCGCTGCCTCCTTCCTCCCCTGCTCCTGATACAGATGTCTTGGGTACGTAACAGGGACCCGCCTGGGGACACTGGGGGTGCGGCCCCTTGGATGCCCGTCCTCCCCACCTGGCCCTGACCAGGCGCTGGGACAGAGTCTGAGGGTTGGGGACACCCTGGTGACACYGCCCTGTCTGTCCCCCCTCCATGTGTGTGTGGTCTGGGGCGGGGGGGCTTTGCCCCTTGTCACCCAGCCAGTGCCACCTTCCTCCTGCGGTGACCCCCCTGTCCCTGCGGTGACAGTCCCAGGACAAGTCCCCTCTGCTCCTGTCCCCATCCCCCAGCCGTTGTCCCCCCATGCTGTCCCTGACCCTCACCCTGTCCCTGTCCCCCCCCAGCCGAGGTCCAGAGCGAGACCGAGCGGATCTTCGAGCTGGCCCGGACGCTGCAGTTGGTGGCCCTGGACGCCGACACCATCAACCACCCGGCCCAGCTGGCCAAGACCTCCCTGGCCCCCATCATCGTCTACATCAAAATCACCTCCCCCAAGGTGGGTGTGGGCCCTGGGGCAGCRCCGGCCCCTGTCCTGCCATGCTGGGGGGGCCGGGCAGGGTCCGGTCGGGTGCCTGTGGTCACTCCGGGCTGTCCYCTCCTGCCCAGGTGCTGCAGCGGCTGGTGAAGTCCCGGGGCAAGTCCCAGGCCAAGCACCTCAACGTGCAGATGGTGGCCTCGGACAAGCTGGCACAGTGCCCACCTGTGAGTGTGCCCTGCCCACCGTGACCCCGCCCTGGCCCAACCCTGCCCACCTGTCCCACCCCCCTCCCCCAAAATCTGCCTGCCCTGTCCCACAGACCCTGCCCTGTCCCACAGACCCTGCCCTGTCCCATAGATCCTGCCCTGTCCCATAGACCCTGCCCTGTCCCGTAGATCCTGCCCTGTCCCGTAGATCCTGCCCTGTCCCATAGACCTTGCCCTGTCCCATTGGCCCTGGCCCATCACTGACCAGCAGCCCCTCTCTGTCCCAAAGACTCCACCCTGAGTCCAGGTGTCCCACCCTTTCCCGTTGGTCCCACCTTGTCCTTTAGGCTCTGCCCTTTCCCATTGGCTCCACCCTGTTCATAGGATTTGTACCTGGTCCAGCAGCCACGCCCTTTTCATTGGCTCCACCCTTTTCCATTGGCTCCTCCTTGTGTCCTATTGACCCCACTCTTTCCTATAGGCTCCACCCTGTCCCATTGGTGCTGTCCTTTTCCATTGGCCCTGACCTGTCCTATAGGCTCTGCCCTGGGTCCTGTAGGCTCCACCCTGTCCCCTTGCCCCCAGCCTATGTCCTATTGACCCCACCTTGTCCTATAGGCTGGGCCCTGTCCAACTGGCCTTACCCTTTTCATTGTCCCTGACCTGTCCTATAGGCTCTGCCCTGGGTCCTGTAGGCTGCACCCTGTCCCATTGGCTCCACCTTGTCCCATTAGCCCTGCCCTGTCCTATTTGCCCTGCCCTTTTCCATTGGCCCTGACCTGTCCTATAGGCTCTGCCCTGGGTCCTATGGGCTCCACCCTGTCCCATTGGCTCCACCCTTTTCCACTGGCTCTTCCCTGTGTCCCATTGGCCCCACCCTGTCTCACTGCCACCTCCCCTGTCCCATTGGCCCCAACCTGTGTCCTATTGACCCCACCCTGTCCTATAGGCCCCACCCTTTCCACTGGCCCTAATCTGTCCTATAGGCTCTGCCCTGTGTCCTATAGGCTCCACCCTTTTCCATAGACTCCACCCTGTCCCACTGACCCCAACCTGTCCCACTGGCCTCGCCCTGTGTCCTGTTGACCCCCTCTTGTCCTAYAGGCTCTGCCCTGTCCTATAGACTCTGCCCTGTCCCGTTGRCCCTGCCCTCTTCCATTGACCATGACCTGTCCTATAGGCTTTGCCCTGCATCCTATAGGCTCCACCCTTTWCCACAGACTCCACCCTGTCCCACTGACCCYAACCTGTCCCACTGGCCTCGCCCTGTGTCCTGTTGACMCCCTYTTGTCCTATAGGCTCTGCCCTTCATCCTATGGCCTCCACCCTGTCCTATAGGCTCTGCTCTGCGTCCCATTGACCCTGCCCTTTTCCATTGTCCCTGACCTGTCCTACAGGCTCTGCCCTGTGTCCCATGGGCTCCACCCTGTCCTATAGTCTCTGCCTTGCATCCTCTGGGCTCCACCCTGCCCTATAGGCTCTGCCCTGTGTCCTATGGGCTCTGCCCTGTCCTATAGACTCTGCCCTGTCCCATTGGCCCTGCCCTTTTCCATTGTTCCTGACCTGTCCTATAGGCTCTGCCCTGTGTCCTATAGGCTCCACCCTTTTCCACAGACTCCACCCTGTCCCACTGACCCCAACCTGTCCTACTGGCCTCGCCCTGTGTCCTGTTGATCCCCTCTTGTCCTCCAGGCTCTGCCCTGTCCCGTTGGCCTTGCCCTCTTCCATTGTCCCTGACCTGTCCTATAGGCTCCACCCTGCATCCTGTAGGCTCTGCCCTGCATCCTATGGGCTCCACCCTGCTCTATAGGCTCTGCCCTGTGTCCTATGGGCTCCACCCTGCCCTATAGGCTCTGCCCTGCATCCTATGGGCTCCACCCTGCTCTATAGGCTCTGCCCTGCGTCCTATGGGCTCCACCCTGCCCTATAGGCTCTGCCCTGTGTCCTATGGGCTCCACCCTGCCCTATAGACTCTGCCCTGCGTCCTATGGGCTCCACCCTGCCCTATAGGCTCTGCCCACGCCCCGCTGCCCCGCCCTGCCCCACCTCCCAGCCGTCCCTTCCCCAGGAGATGTTCGACATCGTGCTGGACGAGAACCAGCTGGAGGAGGCCTGCGAGCACCTGGCCGAGTACCTGGAGGCCTACTGGAAGGCCACGCACCCGCCCAGCAGCAACCCCCCGAACCCGCTGCTGAACCGCACCATGGCCACGGCCGCGCTGGCCGCCAGCCCCGCGCCYGTCTCCAACCTCCAGGTACAGGTGCTCACCTCCCTGCGCAGGAACCTCAACCTCTGGGGCCGCGAGGCCACCCCCAGCCCCGCCGGACCCCACGAGGAGCACGCGCTGTGAGGCGGCAGCGGGGACGCCTCCGCCCCCCCCCAAGCCCTCGGGAGACCCCTGGGATTGGGGATACCCCGGGGAATCGCAGCCCCCCGGGTGCGGGGTGGTCCTTGGGGTCATCTGAACGGGGGGGCCTGTTCTGCGCTCTGGGTTTGGGGATGCGCCTGGGATCGGGGACACCGCGGGAGCCACAGGACCCCAGGAGTGGGACCGTCCCTGCGGTCACCTGAACTGGGATCCTGCTCTCCACCCTGAGATTGGGGCCACCCCTGGGATCAGGGTCACCCCAGGGGCCTGTGGCCCCCCCCAGGTATGGGACTTTTCCTGTGGTCACCTGCCCTGGGAACCTTTTCTCCACCTTGGGTTTGGGGCCACCCCTGGGATCAGGGTCACCCCAGGGGACTGTGACCCCCCCAGGTGTGGGACTGTCCCTGGGGTCACCTGCCCTGGGATCAGGGTCACCCCAGGGGACTGTGAACCCCACAGGTGTGGGGCCATCCCTGGGGTCACCTGCCCTGGGAACCCTGGGATCGGGGCAAGCCATGGGATCGGGGTCACCCAGGGGAACCACACCCCCCCAGGAATGGGACCATCCCTGGGATTGCTCCCTTTGGGAACCTGTGCCCTCCCCCAGGGGTACTGCAGCCCTAAGAYGTGGGACTGTTCCTGGGATCTCCCTCCCTGGGATCAGGGTCACCCCAGGGATGTGCTCCCCTTCCCAGATTGGGGCCATCCCTGGGATCAGCCCTGGGGATCTCTCCTTGCCTGGGACTGGTGCCAGCCCCACATTCGGGGTCTCCTGGGGATCTGTGCCCTCTCCAAGGCCTGGAGCCCACCCTGGGGATTGGGAACTCCCAGGATCTGCCCCCTTCAAGACCCACCCCGTGCCTTCCCAGACCCCCCATTCCCACACCTCTCCGGGGAAGCCTCGGTGGGGGTGAGGGTTTGGGGGGTGTCCTGGGCAGGCTGGGCAGGGGGCACAGCCCCCATCCCACTGTGACTCTGCCGTGCTGAGCCGGGGGTCCTGCGGCCACCCCCGGGGCCGGGGGCAGAGGGGGGACACGTGTCCTGTGTTGTCTGTCGCTAAGTCTCCCCGCGAGCCGGACACTGCCGGTGCTCCACCCCCCACCCCGCATCCCCCTCCCCTGTGCTGCTGACCCCTCCCCGTCCCGTGCCCCGCTGACCCTCAGGCTGAGACCCGGTGCCGTCGTGTCACGAGTGAGCAGCGCGGGCAGGCCAGGCTGGGCAGGAGCGTGTGCCCCCCCTCCAGCCCCCACTAACCCCCCACTAACCCCCCGCTGACCCCCCCCGCTGACCCCCCAGCCCCCCGCCCGTCCATCCCCGCATGGTGTGGTTGCTTCTCCCACCCAGGCTCCGTACCCGGAGGGGGAGCACGGCCGCCTCCGGCAGGGCCCGGGGGACTCGGGGGGCCGCGGGCAGGGCAGACCCCCCCCGCCGCCCTCCCGCCCGGGCCCCCGCAGCCTGGCCCGCCAGGACACCTTCGACTCGGAGCCGCCGGGCAGCCGGGACTCGGCCGGCACGGAGCCCGGGGATTCCTGCTGCATGGACATCGAGATGGACCCCGTCGAGGAGGAGCCGCCGGGCCCCCCCGCGGCCGGACCCCACCCGCCCCCCGGCGCCTGGGAAGGGGCCGAGCCCGGGCGAGAGGGCCGGGGGCTGCGGGGCCGAGCCAAGGGCCAGGAGCCCCTGGGCCAGAGCGACGGCGAGGGCTGGGGCCAGGACGTTTACATGCGTTAGGGTGAGGGGGTGCGGGCAGGGGGCCCCTCCCCAGCGCTGGTTTTGGGGTGCGGGACAGCCCCGCCGGTGGCCTTCGTGCCCCCCCGAGCCCGGCCAGCAGTGCCACGGGGAGATCCCGCTTTGCCCTGGGGGCTCCCCCTGCCCCACTCTTTGGTGAGGGGGGGARGTCTCCCCCCGCCCCCGCCGCAGCCCCCCAGCATCTCGCGGTGCCTCGGGCCCTCCCTGCCCGGCAGGGACAGCAAGTGACCAAAGGGGACCCGGCGTGTCCCCGTCCCCCAGGCACGGGGTGGGGGCCGTGCCCCCCCCCGCCAGCCCTGCCTGCTGGGTGCCCCCCGCTTCTCCATGGTGCTCTTGGCCACCCGGCTGCAGGAGCTGGCCGTGGCAGTGGGGGGGTCTCTGCCAGCTGCCCCCCACCCCAGCAGTGCCTGGCACTGCGCCCACAGCCCCCCGGGCCCCCCCGGGGGGTGCATGCGTGTGCGGTGTGTGCAGGGCTTTGGGGGCCCCCCGCTGCCCCAGGCTGTGCCCCCCGAGGTGCTGCCTGCCCGAGGGGGGTGGGGAGCGGTTTGCATGTGTTTGCCTTGGAGGGGCTCTGCCTGAATTGGGGGGTGGGGGGTGAATCTGAGCCAGTTTTGGGGTCTAACCCGTGCTAACAGCTGCCCAGCCCTGGCCTGCCGTGGGGCGCCCGGAGGGTCCCGCTGCCCTGGGACCGCCAGACCCCTGTGCCCCCTTCCCCGAAACCCCCCCTGTGCCAGCCCCCCCGCCGTGCCTGTCCACGCTCGCCCTGTCCAGCCGTGTCCGTCTGTCCGTCCGTCCGTGAGCCTYTGTCCGTCCCCCCTTGGCCCTCACCCCGCACCCCGGGGCACTGCCTTGTCCTGTGCCCGCCCCGGGGCGTCCCTTGTGCCCCCCCCCAACTCTGCGGGGTGACCACACCAGGGTGGGCTGGGGACACCCCACGTCCAGCCCTCACCGCGGGGCCGAGCTTGTCCCACTTGTGGGGCAGCCCCTTGCCCCCCCCCCCACCCCTGGGGGCAATGCTGGGGGTCCCCGGGGGGTCACTGCCTTACCCAGACCACCAGCCCGGGTCGGGGGCTTGGGGGCACCCAGCTCTGCCGCTGCCAAGCCGCCACCCACGTGTGCCTCAGTTTCCCCCTTTTTTTGGGGAGGGGGGACTCGGTGTCACTGCCTGCCAAGTGCTTTGAGCCCCCCCTGCCCCAGAGCTCGCCCCCCGTGGCGGCCACGATCCGGGCAGTGGGGCCCCCCCGGCTCCCCCGCGGGCAGAGGGACGTCCCGTATTTATGTCACTCCACAAACTTTTAATTTAAAGACCCGACAAAAAATGTATTTTATTTATTTATTCTCGTTGGTGTGTGTGGGGGGGACTCGCCCCGCTCGCTTGGTTCTTTGTAATAAACATTTCGGTGAGACCTGCCCCGAGGCTGAGCCTGGTGGGGGCCCGGGGGGGCACGGGGCGGGGGGGGGCTGCGGCCACCGCGGCTGAGACCGGACACGGCTCAGCTCTGCAGTGACCCCCACACCTGCCCCTGCTCGGGCCGGGGAGGGGCTGAGACGAGGATGGAGCTGGGACCTGCCCGGCTCCGGGGAAGGGGCGAGGACCCGACGCGGGGGTCGGGGGGCTCCAGCCCCGGGGGGGATGGACACCGGAGGCCGCCGGGCTCAGCGCGGCGCTGGGCCGGGTTTATCGGCGCTCGGCCGGCTCCGGACACGCTGCGGACACGCCGTGGACACGCTATTTACAGAATAAATACAGCGCGGGCGCTCAGAGCTGCCGGCACCTCCACTCGCCCTTCTCCGGCCGGTAATCGAACGCCTTCCTGCGGACAGGGGACAGCGGTGACACCTCAGCCCCCGCCCCACTGCCATCCCYCACCCCCAGGGCTGCGCCCGGCTGTCCCCCACGCCCCCTGCCCACCCCGGCACCCCGTACTCACTCTCTGGGGGGCGGGGAGGGCCGGCAGACCAGCCCGGCCTGGCAGGGGCAGACCTGGTTGATGCTGAAGGCGAGACCCCCGGGGGGGACGTGGCAGCTCTGGGCCAGCGCCAGGCGCCGCTGGCACACGCGCTCCCCGTGCTGCCGAGCGCAGCAGCCGCCGGCCCCGCACTCCTCGTCCCGCTGGCACCGCGCTCCTGGGGGGACGGGAAGCGGCGTTAGGGGACGGTGACCCCCACTCAGACCCCGCGGTGGGGACCCCCGGCACCCCCTGTGACCGCTCCATCATCGCATCCCCCCCGGCTCGCAGCGGTTGTCCCTTGCGTCCCCCCCACCCCAGAGCCCCGCTCACCGTCCTGCCCGGCGGGCACGGGCTGCTGGCACTTGCCGAACATGCAGACGAGCCCGTGGGCGCAGTGCGGGTCGTGGCGGCAGTACTGGCCCGCGGGCCGCGTGGGCAGGCACAGCCCGAAGTGCTCGTCGCAGAAGTGCCCGTGGGCGCAGGGGGTGGCCGGGCTGCACGGGGTCACCTGCGGGGGAAAGCGGACACGGCACGTCAGGAGGACCMCACGCCATCCCCCACCCCGAGACAGGCCAGAAATGGGGCAAAACCCCTTCTGTTCACACGCTGCAGAGCAAAGTTGGGCGTGGAGGCGTTAGAGTGATTTGGGGGGGCCGAGTCTGGGGGCAGCCCGCCAGAGCTCTGCCGGGCCGGGGAGCTCCATCCGCAACCCGCAGCGGTTCTAGGTTTTTTTTTTTTTCCTCGGGAAAAGAAAACCCAGCGGGTGAGAGCGGCGGGGCAGGGGGGCAATACGGGGGGGGCGGCGCGAACCCCTAAAAGTCCTGCTCCAGGTGAGGCTCGAACTCACAACCTCGGCATCGCTCGCGTACCGCCCTATAAGTACCGCGCGCTGACCGATTGCGCCACTGGAGCGCCCGGCGCCGCCCGGCGCCACCGCGCCCCCTGCCGGCCCCGCCGCCGCCGCGCCCCGGCCGCCACCGGACCCCTGTGTCCACCCCCGACAGCGAACAGACCCCCGAGTCCACCCCCGGCCAAGAATGGACCTCTGTGTCCACCCTCGACAGCGAACGGACACCCTGTGTCCACCTCCGACAGCGAACGGACCCCTGTGTCCACCCCCGACAGCGAACGGACCCCTGTGTCCACCCCCGACCGCGAACGGATGATCCCTGTGTCCGCTCCCGACCGCGAACGGATGATCCCTGTGTCCGCTCCCGACCGCGAACGGACACCCTGTGTCAACCCCCGGCCGAGAACGGACCCCCGAGTCCACCCCCGGCCGCGAACGGACCTCTGTGTCCACTCCCGACCGCAGACGGACCCCTGTGTCCACCCCCCGCCGCAGACGGACCCCTGTGTCCACCCCCGGCCGCAGACGGACCCCTGTGTCCACCCCCGACCGCGAACGGACCTCTGTGTCCACCCCTGGCCGAGAACGGACACCCCGTGTCCACCCCCGACCGAGAACGGACCCCTGTGTCCACCCCCGACCGCGAACGGATCCCTGTGTCCGCTCCCGACCGCGAATGGACCCCTGTGTCCACCCCCGCCCGAGAACGGACCTTCCGTGTGTCCTCTCACGGCTGCAAACGGACCCCCATATTCCCCCACGGCCATAAATGGACCCTCGTTCCACCCTGCCCGGTCGCAAACGGACCCCTATGTCCTCCCTGGCTGGAGATGGACCCCTCGTGTGTCCCCTCCCGGATGCAAAAGGACCCCCGTATTCACCCCCGGCCGCGAACGGCCCCCCCCCCGTGTCCCTCCTGGCTGCAAACTGGACCCTCCGTGTCCCCCCCCGGCTTCAAACGGACCCCCGTGTCTCCCCGTGTCCCACCTCCGGCCGCAAACGGACCCTCGTCTCTCTCCCCCAGGTGAAAACGGATCCTTCGTGTGTCCCACCCGGCTGCAAACCCGTGTCCCACCCCCCCGCCTTCAAGCGGACCCGCGTGTGTCCCCTCCCGGCGGCACAYCGTGGGGTCACCGCGGCTGCAAACGCGGGTGCCGCCCTTACATCGCCCCTGCTGCAACCCCAGCCGAAAATTTTGCCCCCAGTCTGGGTCTAAGCCCCCCTCCCATCCCTGTGCCCACCCTGGCTGCAAGTTCTGCACCCATCCCTATGCCCACCCTGGGTCTAATCCCATATTCCCAATGCCCACTCTGGCTGCCAGATCTGCGCCCAGCYGGTTCCCACCCTGCTCCAAACCCACTTCCTATCCCTGCTCCCACCTTGGCTGCAAGTTCTGCCGCTGTCCCTGTGCCCACCCTGTCCTCACCCTGTTGCACACCCACCTCCCACCCCTGTGCCCACCCTGCTGCGAATTCTGTGCCCACCCTGGCTCCAAACCACCCTCCTAGCACTCCTTTCGCCCCTGAGCCCACCCTGGCTGTAAATCCTTACCCTGTGCCCACCCTGCTCCCACCCAGGCTCCAAACCCAGCTCTGTGCCCACCCCGAGCCCACCTCGGCTGTCTCCCATCCCTGCTCCCACCCTGCTGTACCCGCAGGACCCMCCTCACCCGGGGGTCCCCTATTCCTCACCTCCTCCAGGTCGGCCCCGGGGCCCCTGGCCAGCGCGGCCGCATCGGGCGGGTGCTGGGGCAGGGAGAACATCCACGCCCAGAGGTGCCCGGCGGCGGGGGGCAGGAGCCAGGCGACGAGGCAGAGGACGGCCGGGGATGTCACCATGGTGCTGGCGGCGGCGGTGGCAGCTCGGCCGGCCCGGAGGGTTTATGTACCCCCGGGCTATCTCGGCCCCCGCTGCTAAAACTGTTTGCCCACCTAATGGGGCGGGAGGAGGCAATCAGGGGTTAAGGGATTTACATAATTGCCAGCCTTCCCCTCGGGGGGGGGGCATCGGCCCCACGGCAAACAGCCCCCCCGGAGCAGTCTGGCTCCGGCGCCAGGCGCGGGTGCAGCCCTGGGTGTCCTGTGTCCCCCCTATAGCTCGAGGGAGAGGTGGGTGCAGTTTGGGGTGCCCTGTGTCCCCTCCCCACAGCTCAAGGGGGCGGTGGGTGCATTTTGGGGTGTCCCGTGCCCCCCCATAGCTCAAGGGGGCGGTGCAGGCAGTTGGCGCGTCCTGTGTCCCCCCACAGCTCAGGGGGGCGGTGGGTGCAGTTTGGGGTGCCTTGTGTCCCCGTCAGCCCCTCAGATCACCCGCCCCACGTCGTGGGGTCCCCCCGGCTCCCCCACAGATCGGGGGGCTGATTGGAAGAGTTTGGGGTACCCTGTGCCCCCCAGTCCCTTGGGTATCCCCACGGTTTCCTGGTTTTTCCCCCTTTCCCGGAGCGCTGGGACACAGAGGTACAGCAGGGATGAGGGGGAGGCAGCAGGAGAAAGGGGGGGGCAAAGGCTGGGACCCCCAGGATGGGCAGCGGTGGGCACAGGGTTGGCATCCGCCCCGTGTTTGTGTGTCCCCTGTGTCCCCCCTCCGGTGCATCCCCATCCGCCACCCCCTCCCCATCCCAGGGTGACAGGATTCGCACCTTCCCTAACGCCCCCGCAAATGGGGTGTTTGCCCGGCCCGGCCCTTATCGCCCGGCCCTTATCTCGGGACACGGCCCCCCCGAGCGGATCCCCCAGACAGTGTCACCTCCATGTCCCCAAACACGCGGGGGGCTCAGCCAGGGCGTCCCCGCGCTCCCCCAGACCTCTCCAATACACTTCGGATCCATCCACGCCGGGATGATTCCCAGTTCCCAGTTCCAGTTCCCAGTTCCCAGTTCCSAGTGCCACGGGGCTGGGGGGCTGTGGCATCACTCGGGGGGGGGTTCGTCCCCAAAGGCAGCGAGACAGGACGGGAACTGGGGGGTCGCTGGGAGTGGGGTGCACTCCAGAGATGTGGAAATCCCCCTTCCTTAGGTTTTCCCTCCCGGCGACCCTTCCTGGGCGATTCCCGCTGCCTTCGTGCCTCAGTTTCCCCAGCCGTGAAATGGGAGGCGGCGGCGCTGAGGGGGTGACACCGGGACGGGGGGGCTCGCACCGGGGTGACCCCAAACCTTTCTCCCGGTGTCCCGGGCCGTGCCAGTGCCGCCAGGACCCGGCCCCCCCCTTCGCCCCGCGTGTTTGCGCGGCGGCTTTGGGAGCAAATATTGACCCCGCTCCGGGGGCACCATCACGGCCGCTGTCCCCATCCGTCCCCCGCTGGGCGCTCGCCCAGAGCGGCACCTCCGGATAATCCCCCCCAGCGCCACGGGGCTCCCGGACGGCGGCGCTGCTCCCCCAAACCCCCCGTTTGCCAGTTTGGGGGTCCCACGCACCCGCCAAGCCCCGCGGTGGATGCACAGCCCGGACCCGCCGGGTGAACGCTCGGCGGCTGCCCCCATCCCGCTCTCTGGGGTTTGGGGGGGCTGGCGGGGCCGTGTCCCCCCACGGCCACTCGGGATGTGTGTGGGGGGCGCGTTCTGGGGGGCTGCAGCCTTTGCCCTCCACCCTCCCCTGTGCGGGGACACTGGCGGTGCGGGGCAGTGAGATGGGGGGATGTGAGTGTGTGGGGTGGGGGGTGTCCGTGGGTGCGGGGTGTCCGTGAGTGGGGGGTGTCTGTGGCTGGGGGGTGTCCGTGGGTGGGGGGATCTGCGGGTGAGAGTGTCTGACAGTGGGGGTGTCCGTGGGTGGAGATGTGTTCGTGGTTGTGGGGTGTCCGTGGGTGGAGGTGTCTGTGGGTGAGGGTATCTGCGAGTGGGGGTGCCCGTGGCTTGTGAGTGTCCGTGGGTGTGGGTGTCCGTGGTTTGTGGGTGCCTGCGGGCGAGGGGTGCCCATGAGTGAGGATGTCAGTGGCTGGGACTGTCACGGGCTGGGAGTGTCCGCGGGAAATGTCCGTGGGTGTGGGGTGTTCTTATGAGGGGGGTGTCCGTGGGCGGGGTGTGTCTGTGGTTGGGAGGTGTCTGTGTTTGGGGGCTGTCCCTGGGTGGGAGTGTCCGTAGGTGTGGGCTGTCCGTGTGCGTGGTGTCCGTGAGTGAGGCTGTCTGTGTGTCTGTGGTATCTGTGCGTGTGTGGTGTCCGTGGGTGAGGTGTCCACGCRTGGAAATGTCCGTGTGTGGGTGCCCACGCGTGGGGTCGCTCCTATGAGCGCCGGCAGGCCGCATTCCACCGCGGGGGTATAGCTCAGTGGTAGAGCATTTGACTGCAGATCAAGAGGTCCCCGGTTCAAATCCGGGTGCCCCCTTCTTTTCCTCCCCTTCTCGGGGAGCCCCCCCTTTTTTTCCTCACCCGTTCTATTTGTCCCCCAACACCCCAGCAGCGAGGGGAGGGCGCGTCCCGGCCCCCACGGCTCCCCCACCCCCGGGTGTCTGCGCTGGGGGCACCGCTTTGTGTTGGAGAAGGATGGATCCATCTCTCTGGGATCCCCAAAATTATTGCTTCCCCCCGCTTGCTTCCTCAGCTCAGGGGACCCACAGGACCCCCACATCGCCCCCGCGACCCCCGCCTTTGTCCGTGGGATGGGGGGCGGGGATGGGGGGGGGTCGGCATCGCTCTCCAGGCCCTGGGCACGGGGCACATCAGTGGGGGGCTGCACCCTCCTCCTGCCCCGGCACCCAGGGCTGAGCCCCCCCCCGGCCCGGCACCAGGGCTGAGGGGCTGGGGTGCAGCCGGAGCCCCCCAAAACGCTGCCCAAATCGTGGGGTGGCCAGAAGTCGGTTTGGCTGAATGGGGGGGGCTGGAGCATTGGCCTCTCTGCGGTGCCAGAGGGACCCTCACCCTGTGTCCCCCACCTTGTGCCCCCCACCCTGTAGCTCTGCCCCTCTGCCCCTCTTCCCCCCACCCCGTGCCCCCCCCAAGACCCGAATATCCGCTGCTCCTGCTCCAAAGGGAAAATCTGTGGGATTGGGAAGGACACAGACGCTCCTGCTGCAGAGCTGCGTCCCCTGCGGATCTGTGGCTGGGGGGCCCGGGCAGGGCGAGGGGTGGGGGTGATGGGGCTCTGGCGCCCCAAACAGCAATGCTCCTGTGGTTTGGGGGGCCACGCACCCACGCGTGGCAGGTGGGCTCTGCCCAGAAACCCCCACCCCACAGCCCAGAGCGGGGTCACCCAGGGCTGCCCGCAGTGGGRACTGACTGGGGAACCCCAAACCTCGCTGGTGCCCCAACTCGGCCCCCAAAAACCCGGGGGGGGGGGTGAGCACCCGAAGATGTCGCTCCGGGGTGGGGGGCGCCAGCCCAGCCTGGGGATGGAAGAACATTCCCGAGCCCCCTGTGCGCGCGGGGGTCCTGCTGCCGGCTCCGGCTCCATCCCTTCCCATCCCATCCCGACCCTGCCCAATTCCATCCCCGCCCCCAGCCCCGCCCCCGGCCCCGCCCGGCTCCGGCTCCGGCTCCGGCTCCGCTCGGTGCGCGGCTCCCGGGGGTCCCGGCCCATGGCGGGGCGCTGAGCCCCCCGACCCCCAGCACCGCCGGGGCCGCCGCCCCCCACCATGCGCTGGGGGGGCCTCCTCCTGCTCTGCCTGCTCCGCGGGGCGCTGGGCGCAGGTAGGGGGGCCGGGGGGGCGGCGGGCGAGCTCCGGAGGGCGCCCCGGGAGTGGGGCTGCAGGGGGATCCCGGATGCAGGAGGGTCCCGGCCCCTCCTTGGGGGGCTGTCCGGGGGTCYCGGGGGTCTGTGTGCCCCCCCCTGCAATGCTGTGCTTTGGGGGTATCTCCGTGCCCCCCCCGAGCCCGCAGGTGCGCGTCCCGCTGCGCCCCACAGCCGGCTGCCCCCACCCGCGCCGTGGGGCGGGCCGTGGGGGTCCCGCTCCCCTCCCCACGTTCCCCCCTGCCCCAGCATCTCCCCAGCGAAGGTGGGGTGCCCGGACCCCCCATCCGTGCTGGGCAGCCCCGGGGCTGAGGGGGGGCTGTGTCCCCGCTGCTGGGGAGCCCCCACKCRRGATTCCCCCACCCGTGGCACCCCAYGGCACGGCTGGCGCTCTCCTGGCTGGGGGTGCAGCCACCCGGTGAGATTTTGGGGAGCATTTGTGGGAGGGGGGGGTCTCTGCTCCCTGGTGCACCCCCCACCTCCCAGCAGCGGCGAGGGCTGGGCCCCCCCGTGCCCCCGGGGATGGCGAGTGTGACCCCCCAGCGCAGACCCCCTCTGTCCGTGGGCAGTGGGGTACGTCCAGCTCAGCCCCGCTCCCCCCTGCCTCAGTTTCCCCTCCTCCCGGAGATCTGCGAACACGACCCAGCCCCGGGATGGCCGCGGGAGCTCTTTAGGCAGCAATTAGCAGGAAGCTCCCCCGGGGGGGGACGGTGGGAGCAGCCTGCGGCCCCCCCGAGGGCTTTGCTGTGCCCCCGGCTGGGGACAGACGTCCYGGCTGTGTCCCTGCCCGTGGGCGAGCGCGTGTCGTCCCCACCGCCCCCGCCGAGCTGCCGGGAACCTCATGATTCCCTGCAGATTTGGTCCCAAGTGGCTTTTTTATCCCMCTCCTCCCTGCTCCCCAGCCGTATTTCCGGCCTCCGCTCCCTCCGCGGGGCCGGGGAGATGCTTCTGGAGGGGGCGAGGGACACCTTTCTTTCGGGATGGATGCTTGGAACCTGCCCCGACAGCCKGACCCCATCCCAGCCCGCAGAAGGGGACCGACGGCTGGGGCATCGCGGCCACGGCCACCCTGGCGCAGCTTCCCCATCCCCGGGGTCGCGCTGGTGCGTGCCGGGGCTGCCATTTGCGGGTGTTTTCCCCAGGTGTCCTCCCCCGGTCCCCGAGTGTCACCTGTCCCCGCACCTGTAGCCACCCCGCACCCGAGAGACCCTTCCCCGCATCTCCATCCCCGCTGCTCATCGAGGCCGAGACCCCTCCGAACTCGTGTCACAGGACCGGAAGCGTTGCTGGGGGATCCCACAGCTGACCCCGGGGCTGCCCCACCCCGCTGACCCCTCCCTGTGTCCCCCCCCCCAGGACGCCCCCCCGGGAGCCCGGCGGTGGGAGAAGGACGGAGAGTTCGGGACGCGTCCGAGGGGACCCGCATCAGCCAGGACCTGGTGGGGGGCAGCCTGGCCATCGACACCCTGCCGGCCAACGAGACCCGCATCGTGGTGAGTCGGGGACCCCCCGCCCGGACCCACGCCCGGACCCACGCCCGGRCCCMCGCCCGAGCGCCAGAGCTATTCCCAGCCCGGCTCCGAGTTGATGCGTGGGGCCGGATCCCACATCCCACAGGATAATGACAGCCCGGCAGCGCCCTGGGATTGCTCCCTGCCCTGCCGGGTCCGTCCCTGGGCTGGAAATCCCGGAATGCTTCGCCGTGTGGGTGCCACGTGGGGACAACGCCACCGTCCCCCGAGCGGGCYGTGCCGGGGCTGGGGGGCTGCGTGGGAACGGGGGGGCTCCTCTGCTCGCGTGTCACCGCCGAACGGGCTCGAGCAGCGGCGGTGTCACCTCCTGGGACACCTCCCTCGGCTCTCCCATCCCGGCTTTGCCTAATTAYCCGCCCTCAATTAGCTCCCGGTTATTTGTGGCGGGGCCGCGGGTCCCTCGGCAGCCGCGGGAGTTCCCTGCGCCCCGGCGGTGGGGGATGTGTGGCCGCGGGTGGGTTCTGGTGSTGGGTGACTCGTCCCGGGGTTTTCGGTGGCACAGCACGGAGGGGACAAACAGCCGTGGCTGCTTCCACTCTGCTCCAGCTCATCCATTGGGGATGGAGGAGAGCCAGGAACCAGGAACCGGGAAAGTCTCAATGTGGAAGTGTTTAAAAATACCCCAGACCAGCCCCAAACCACCCGTTTGGAGATGCTGGGGAACCACAGGGAGGGTGTGATGGTGCTTGTGGCTCCTAGGAGGAAAAGGCAGCAATTTCCTGGGGTTTTGGGATCTGCCCCTGGAGCGGGGCCRCGGACAAGGTCACAGGTGCATCTCACCCTGTCCCACCTGCAGGAAGGGAGATCCCACCTTGGGAGGCGCCAGGGCAGGGTCTGGAGRGGTTTTCCCGCTTTCCCACCAAAATATCCCAGGTTTGGGGTGCAGAGAGGCAGCTCRGACCCCAAAGGGTGAAGCTCTGGTCCCTCCCCGAGCTCTGCCCCACTTATTCCCGTGTCCCAAACCTCCCCTCTCCTAATTCCTGCTGTAACCAAAGCAAGGTGACGGATTAGGACATCCCAGTGAGTTAGCGATGAGGTCGGGAGCGCGGCCGCCAGCTCCTCCCCACTCCTTCCCCCCTGGATTATTGGGAACGCTTCGGGAAAGCACAGGGGGGAYGAGAGGATGCAGGAGGTTCTGTCATTTGTCACCCAGCAGTGGCCTGTCCCTGCATCCCRGGGGTTTTCCATGGGGAGCTGTGTGCTGGGGGGCAGCAGGTGCCAGCACAGCCTTCCCCGTGCCTCAGTTTCCTCATCCATAGGGAAGAGAGGCCTCTGGGATGCMTCTGAGCAAAAAGGGACTGTAATTCCCATAGGGGAAAAGCTGAGGAGAGCAACGACTCTCAATAAACTTTGCTGAAGCAGGAAAAACCACARATTACAGGATTTTTCTAACAGCGTTTTATTCCATCCTGGGCTGACAGCTCCTTCCAGGCACCGGAGATCACGTGCAGGGGGTCTGGGGGGAAGATGCAGGAGGTCAGAGGTGGTTTTGAGGGGTCAGAGGGGGTTTTGGAGGCCAGAGGGGGGGCTGGGGGTCGGAGGGGCCGAGCGGCAGACGCGCAGCAGATGGGGCCGAGCGGCGAGCGCGGCCGCGTGCCAGGCGCTGGCACGGAGCGCCGGAGCGACGCTTTCCCAAGGAAAATTAAGATGCTTCCCGTCCCCGTCCCCCCCCCCCCCTCGGTGTGAAGCGGCCTCCCCTGACAGGCGATGGCTCCCAGCTGTGTGTCCGTCCGTCCGTCCGCTCCCGGCCCAGAGGCCGCGGTGGGGGTGGCGTGGCCAGGGCGCCGCTCGGGCGGTGTCCCCAGCAGGGCCGTGTGTCCCCAGCAGGTCCCTGGCCACTCTGGGGTGGCTCGTGGCCGAGCTGGCCCCTGGGTCACGCGCTGGGTCGCCAGGGAGAGGGGGCTGGCGGGTCTGGGGGTGCTGCTGGTGGCTCGGGGGGRACACTTGGGGTCCCTCTCTGGGTTAGAACAGAGGGGGAGATGCTCCCTCACACAGAGCCAGGCCCCATTCCGCGCTCCGGGGGTGTCACCCTGGAGAGCATCCCGAGCCCTGCTCCCCCTGTCCTCACCCCCTGCTTTCCCTGAGCTGCTCCTTCCAAGGTTAATCATTTCCTCTGGGCTTGTTTGCTTCCCTTGGAGTGGTCACTTCAGCTGTGCCTCCCAGCCCCTGGCTCCGGAGCGGGATTTTTTTCTTCCCGGGAATGTTGCATCCGCTGTGCCGAGGTCTCTCTGAGTCACGGCTCTGCTCAGCCCGGCCTCTCTGCCCTCAGCATCCCGTGGGATTTCCCTGCACCTTCCCAGCCGCTCAGCCTCCCCCGCTGGCTTTGCCGGGCTTTTCCGCGCTGGATTTGTCTCTGCTTTGTGCCAAAACCACATCCCGGCCGCTGGGAGCTGTCCCAGCCCCACGGAGCGCTCCGGGTCGCCCCGTTTCCCSTGATTCCCTGTCCCCCGTGTCCCTCCCTGTGGCTGCAGGAGGACAACCACAGCTACTACGTGTCGCGGATCTACGGCCCCGGGGACGCGCGGCGCCGGGCGCTCTGGGTGGACATGGCAGCGGCCAACAGGAGCCAAGTGAAGATCCATGGAATCCTTTCCAACACGCACCGGCAGGCCTCGGTGAGCCTGGGGCGTCCCCGCTCCCAGCAGGGATGGCCCGAGGGCAGCAAGATCCCCAAAACAGGGCTTGGGAAGGGTTTGTGCCCCCCACCCCCACCCACTCCAGGGATGAAGGGCCGTGCAGGACCCCGCTCCCATCCCTCTCCCATCCCTCTCCAAGCACAGACAGGGCTCCCGGCRTTCCCAGCCGCCGTTGTCCCGAGGGCTGGGGGTGGTTCTCACCTCGTTTCCCTCCCGCAGAGGATTGTCCTCTCCTTTGACTTCCCCTTCTACGGCCACCTCCTGCGGCAGGTCACCATAGCGACGGGCGGTGAGTCGGGATGGGATGGGATGGGATGGGATGGGATGGGATGGGATGGGATGGGATGGGATGGGATGGGATGGGATGAGATGGGATAGGGATGCCCGCGGTGGGGGGCTGGACATGACTCTGGTGCCGGCCCCAACCTCATCCCACATCCCTGAGCCCCAGGGAGCTCGGAGAAGCGGGTTCCAGCCTTCTCCCTGCACCCCAAATCCGCCCCTGCCCCGCTGGTGGTGCTCRGGGAGTCAGGAGCTGCTGCTGCCTCTGTTCCTGCAGCGGTTGGGGCGACSCAGGGGGGTCACACAGGCTTGGAGGAAACCCAGGAGGGGGTGCTGGGGGTAAAAAAAGGCATGGGTGAGGCAGGGCAGGGTGGTGGGAGAGGCCGGAAGGAGGTCGGGAGGGCGCTGGGGCGGGCAGGGGGAGCGTGTGCTGCTTCATCCTCTGCCCGCTCAGGTTTTATCTTCATGGGGGACGTCATCCACCGCATGCTCACGGCCACCCAATACATCGCCCCCCTCATGGCCAACTTCAACCCCAGCTACTCCCGAAACTCCACCGTCCAGTACCTGGACAACGGTGAGTCCCGCTCCGGCCGCCCCCCGCCCGCTGCTCCCCCGCCCGGCCGGGCAGAGCTCGGCTCTCYGGGGCACACGGAGGGGCTGGGGCCGGCCTGGGCTGTGGGGAGGGGGCCCGGGGCAGCAGGGGATGCTCAGCCCCCGCTCAGGGGGTCAGGGATGTTTTGCTCTGCTCCGAGCAAAGCGCTGGAGGTTGGGGGACGAGCTGGAGGTTCACRGGCGGGAGAGGATGGGTGTCCTAGGCAATGGGTCGGGCTGGTGAGATGAGGAGCGAGGGGAGAGGAAAGCACTGACCGGCTCCGGGCACCCCCAGGGACGGTGTTCGTGGTGCAGTGGGACAAGGTCTACCTGCAGGGGAAGGAGGACATGGGCAGCTTCACCTTCCAGGCAGCCCTGCACAGCACCGGGAGGATCGTCTTCGGCTACAAGGAGGTGAGAGATGCTCCTGATGGGGCAGGAGGGTCCCCTCAGGGGTCCCTGTGGGCCTGGGAGGGGGGCTGGACATTCCTGGAGGCCTCGGCAGCAGCGCCAGGAGCAGGGACAGGGCCGGGATCCGCCACATCCTCTCTCCCCGGAGCAGATCCCGGTGCCCGTCCTGCAGATCAGYGCCAGCCAGCACCCCGTGAAGGCCGGGCTCTCCGACGCCTTCATGATCCTCAACCCTTCTCCAGATGTGCCTGGTGAGTCCCTCCAGGAACTGCTGGGGCAGGGAAGCGGCTGATCCCGCARGGAGAGGGGCAGGTGGGGAGGGAAAAGTGAGGGATCCTCGTTTTTGGGCACTTCAGGATGTGAGGATGCTCTGCTGGGACTCACAGGGAGCAGGGGAGTGCAAGGAGCGTGTGGGGCTCGTCTGCCCCTCGTGTCCTATGTTCCCTGTGCATCCTTTTTGGGATTCCTTTTTGGGATCCACCCCCCCCCCAGGTGCATCTCCCCCTGGCCAAGACCATCCCTGAGCCTCCCTCTTCTCACCCAGTTCAGGATCTCCATGAGCAGCCAAGCTCTGCTTCCCTGATTCCCAGCTGACGAGGGGGAGGGGAAGAATTCAGTTCTTCTTCGATTCCAAACGAAACTGCAGATGGACGAGGGGTTTGGGGGGTGCAGGGTGCCCCATTCCTATGGGGAATGGGGGGGTTCTGGGGATCTGCAGCCGCCCCACTGCTGCTCTGGGACGTCCCTCATTGTGTGTGTGCTGGGATGGGAAYGCCCACATCCATACCCACTCTCCAATTCCTCATGTGCCRTGAGCTCCCCAAAAAGGCCCTTCCAGCCCCTCCAGTCACGAGGAGCCCAACCCCGCTCCTCCCTGCCGGCGCGGTGGCTTTTCCCTGTTATTCCTGGAGCCGGCCATCTGGCCCTCGTTTATTCCCGGTTTCCAGCCGTCGGTGTGAGAGCCTGGGCCGGGCTGGGCGGTTCCTCCCYTCCCGCCCCGCAGCTGCTCCYTGGGCTGCTCCCTCCCTCCATCCCCGCGGAATTCCCGAGCCCTGCCCCTGCCTCCCGCCCGCCCCGGGGTCTGAGGGGAGAGGGAATGCCAAGAACCTGGCACGGGGAAGCCTGGCGGGGTGGAGAAACGGGGGTTGGAGGGACGGAGAGGAGGAGTGGGAGAGGAGGATGCTCATCCCKCTCATGTCCAAGTGCTGGGAGGAGAGGTCGGATTTTCCAGGGAGATAAGCGCGATGCCAGAGGAGCACCTTGGCTGTGTCACCATCCTGAGCCCRGGACAGACCCCGCTGGCCCCCAGGGTGAAGGCGAAAGAGAAGGAAGGGGGCAAGGCCTGAGGGAGGTGGGGAGGGAGGAGGTTTTTGGGGGGAAGTGGCTGCTGCAGCCCCGGGGAGGCTCCGGCCCCGTGAGTCAGAGCCCAGCAATGTTTGTTTGGAGTCGGTTTGGATCGATGCAGGGCTGGACCACGTCCACCCCCGGAGCCTCCGGTCAGGGAGAGGGGCACGGCGAGCTCCCAGCTCCTCCTGGCAGAGCGGGAGACGGGAATCTGTGCCCTGGCATCCCCCCCGCGCCTCCCCACCCCTCTCCTGCAGCCTCCCGGGGGGACAACCCCCACACCTGGGGCCACCTTTGCCTTTCAGCAGCTCGCCCAGGCCCCCCCAGCCGCGGGCGGGGCCCAGCCCTTGGCGGGGGTGGGGTTGTGCCCATCCTGAATCCAAGGCTCCGTTGCAGAGTCCCGGCGCCGGACGATCTACGAGTACCACCGCGTGGAGCTGGACACCAGCAGGATCACCAACCTGTCGGCCGTGGAGTTCACGCCGCTGCCCAGTGAGTCCCGCAGGCTCTGCTGCCCCACGGCGCCTTTTCCACCCGCGATTCCACCCAAAACCCACAACAGCCTCCGCTTCGCGGCCGCAGGGGGAGGCCGAGGGGCGCCGGGAGGGTGATGCCGCCCGTCTCCCGGTGTTTGGGATCCATGGAGCCGTGGAGGGAGGGGGTGCTGCCTGCCCCGGGGTCCCCAGGGACCTGCCTGGTGCCYGGCTGTGGCTGAGCCTCTCCCGCATCCAGCCCTGCCTGGGTGGATCCGCTCGGAGTCAGCCTCAGCCGGCAGAATTCCCGCGTGTGCAGGCAGGAGGCTGGGATGCAGCACAGGAAGAGCTCCTGAAGGAGGGATCTGCGGGGAAATTCACCTTCCCTCTGCTCTGTGGTCCCCAGGGAGGGACGAGGACGGTGGTTCCAGCCCCGGTGGCCCYGGGGGACACGTGCCATGGTCCCAAGCTCTGCTCCACCAGCACCCTTCCCCCTGCCCAGCCCAGCCCAGGGCTCTCCTTGCTCGCCCCTCMATCCCTCATTCCCTGCACTGACAGCTCATCCCACCTGAAATTCCTTTTTTTACTTTCGCTCCGTAAGCCGCAGCTGATTTTGCTGGACACCGGTTCACTTCAGGTCTGTCTACAAGACATTTTCAACGCCTCCACACTCAGCTGACATTTCTGAGAGGTGCTGTTAAATAGGTCCATTTTTAGTGGCTGGATCCAAGGACTGAGATCCAAGGCAGAGCTGTCGTGCTGCCCGTAAATASGGGGTGAGAGCTAATCTGCCATGGAGACACCGAGGGGCTGCACCGAACGCTCTCCCCGGGGTATTTGATGACAATTTTAGCAGCAGGCAGGTTAGTGCAAGCAGAACATAAATAACCATTCTGCCAGAACTCTATTTTTTTCCTCCTGGAGGTTTGTTTTTCCCTGTTTTTCCCCGGCAGCCAGGGGAGCTGGGAGCGGTATCTGCAGAGGAGCTGTGGAGAAACACAGACCCAGACTCTGCTTTTTCTTCGGGGGGTTCAATTTTTAGCCTGGTTCGGGTCAGAAGGGATGGACTCAGGCTCTGCCTCTGCTCCAGAGGTCTGAGCTTGCTCCCTGCCTCCTCATGGCTTGGGAAAGGCTCAGGATGGGAGTGGAGATGAGGAGTGGAGAGCGTGGGCAGGTAGCCCAGGGCTGGGGCAGCTGGCCCAGGGATGAGGAGCAGAACAGGGAGCCCAGGGATGGAGTGCCTGGACCAGGGGGAGCTGTGCCAGGTGTCCCAGGTGGGATGGGGACGCTGCTGCCCTCGGTGTGGTGCTCCTGTGGAGTTCTGCCCCCATCCCTGAGAATGTCACAGCGCTGAGCCTGCTCTCATCTCTGCCATGGAGGGGCTGGTGAAAACTGCTCCTTTCCTTGCCTTTTTTAGCATCCAAGCTCCTCCTGGCCACCTTTTCCAGGCAGGGGGACACCAGACGTTGGTGCTCTGTGAGCAGCAGAACCTTGGTGTGGACACAGCCCTGGAGGGTTCAGCTTTGTGCTGGTCCTTCCTTCCGGGGAGCGTCCCCTGTGCCACAACAAACGGCAAAAACTCTCGGCTGTGCTTGAATTCCCAGCTAAACTGAACGGGAAGAGCTTCCCAGATGGACTGGGGGCCCATCCTGCTGGGAAGGGGCTGCCTTGTCCCGCGGGGCCGTGGCAGAGAGGTTGGGTTGGACATCTGGGGTCGGTTCTCTGGTGCTCCCAAGCCTCCAGCTGCCAGCGGCTGCTCCCYCGTGCCCCTGCAGATGTTGGCATCTGCCTGGAGCGCCTCTCCTCTCCYTTTTCCAGCTTGTCTCCAGCACCAGAGCTGTGAAATGTGCGTGAGCTCGGAGCTGACCTTCAACTGCAGCTGGTGCCACGTCCTGCAGAGGTACCTGGCATGAGTTTCCATCCTTTGCTGATGTCTTTGGGGCTGGGGCGGTGCCAGGGCTGGTGTCTCCATCAGTGTTGCTGTGGGKTTTTTTTATTATTTCCCCCTTTTTTGTTGTTTTTTTGGGGTGGTGAGGTGCCGCGCTTGGTCCCGCAGTCACGGTCAAGCCGTGACCTGATCTCCAGTTACAAGCCACTCCAAGGACACATTTCCTGGGGTTTTTGGTCCTGGGACAAGCTGGGACCTGAGGCAGGACTCGCGTTTTGGTCAGTGAGCTGAAACACAGGGGGGGAAGCTTGTCCTGACTCGGGCTGGGATGCGGTGGAAGTGCAGGGAGGCTGGCAGGGCTCCAGGTGGAGGGACAGCAGGAAGGTGACAGAGTCAGGGATGCTCCTCCGTGTGGGACGTGCCCACAGGGCTGAGACCCCACAAAGGGTGGGGTGCACTTGGTGCTTTTTTGGGGGTGAATGGAGGGTCTGGCCCTGCCCCTGCTCTCCTCAGCTCGGGCAGGGTTTTCGGGAGCGGGGGAGCTTTAATGGGATTGTGCTGAAGGATTTATTGAGGGCTGGTGGCAGGGGAGGGGACCCAGTAACACAGATCYTGTGCCGAGGAAACCCGGCTCTCCCGGGAAGGCCCTTCCCAGCCCCTCCTCCCAGCGAGGGGGGAGCAGGGACGGGAARGGACCCTGAGCCGCCAGCAGAGCCACCCTAAAGCAGCATCGACCCCCTGGGCCACGGCCCGAGCCAGGGGAAGGTCACTGGTCAGGGACAGTGGCTCAGCRGTGGCTCCAGAGCAGGGAATAGGATGTTCCCACATCTGAATGGTTTGGGATGAAGGAACCTTAAAACCCATCCGGGAAGGAACCTTAAACCACCTTCCACCGTCCCAGGTTGCTCCGAGCCCCGTCCAGCCTGGCCTTGGACACTTCCAGGGATGGGGCAGCCACAGCTTCTCTGGGAAATCCATCCCAGCCCCTCCCCACCCTCACAGGGAGGAATTCCTTCCCGACATCCCGTCTATCCCAGCCCTCTGGCAGTTTAAGGGTTGGACCTACCCTCTATCACCCTCCAGAATCCCGGCTGCTGCTGGTGGCGCTTGCCCGTGTCACTCGTGGCGCCAGCCCCGYGTCCCTCGGGAGAGCTCAGGTTACAAACGGGAATTCCAGATGGCCAAAACGTGCTGGGAATGGCGAGCTGGAGCAAGCCAAGCCCTGTCACTGTTGGCTTTCGACCAGGTTGGCCTCGCGAAGCCAACGTGATCATTCCCAAAGAAGTTCCAGCGTTGGAGCTGACATCCCGACTCAGTGATTCCCACCCAGAGTCCTCTCAGCTCTCTCCCAGATAGTGGAATCCATATTTTTGCCTCTCCCGAGCCCATAATTGTGCCGGGAACTGGACTTTAAGCAAAGATCCCAGCAGGAGCTGGAGTTTCTTTGTGGTTTTCCCTCTTTTCCCAGTTGGTCATTGGGTAAATTGGTGTTTGCGTGAACTGGTTCAGAGTTTGGGGCCCCCCCCCGAGCCTTTCCAAAGGTCAGAGTGTTTCATCCCCCGTTCCTGCAGGGAATTCTCGGCCTGGTGTTTGCCTGATGTCATTTGTAATTTCTCCAGTGTGTTTTTCCTGTGCAGATGTTGCTGGAAGAAGCCCAGCAAGCCTCGTGGAGCTCACGGCCTCGCCCTGGCACGGAGTCCAGGGGATGGAAACTCAAACTCAGCCTGTGTATTTTTCCCGGTTTTTGCTCTCCTTTTCCCTTGGAGAAGCCCTAGTGACCCTTTTCCTCCTCCGGGAAGGGGAATATTTGGGTTCTTCCAGCGCAGCTGTACGGAAACCCAACCCCTCTGGACATAATCTTGGATATCACCTTCCCAGGCCCTGTCTGTCCAAGGATCCGCACCCAGCGCCCACCAGGGCGGGATCTGGGACTCTGGGGCAGTTTGGGAATCACAAGCAGTGCCACCCTCGTTACCTGGCACTCGTTAATCCTGCTTTTCCCCACAGGTGCTCCAGCGGCTTCGACCGGTACCGGGAGGAGTGGTTGTCCTACGGCTGCGGCCAGGTGAGCCCGGGAGGATYCCTCCTCGTGGGGAGGGAATGGGACTGGTCTGCAGGAAAGTCCGTGGCCACATCCCAGCTCGAAAAATCAGTGCTCCTGACCCGTGGTGTTCTGGATCAGGCTGAGCACCCCTTTGGATATCCCTTTGTTCCCTGTAGATAACCCTTGGGATATCCCTTTATTCCCTYGGGATATCCCTTTATTCCCTTTWGATATTCCTTCACTCYATTTAGATATCCCTGCATTCCCTTTAGATATATCCCTTTAAATATCCCTATATTCCCTTTGGATATCCCTGTATTCCCTTTGGATGTCCCTATATTCCCTTTGGATATCCCTACATTCCCTTTAGATATATCCCTTTAGATATCCCTATATTCCCTTTGGATACCCCGATATTCCCTTTGRATGTCCCTGTATTCCTTTTGGATATCCCTACATTCCCTTTGGATATATCCCTTCAGATAGCCCTTGAAATATCCCTTTATTCCCTTTMGATGTCCTTTTATTCCCTTTAGATATCCCTTTGGATATCCCTGTATTCCCTTTGGATATCCCTATATTCCCTTTGGATGTCCCTATATTCCCTTTGGATATCCCTATATTCCCTTTGGATATATCCCTTGAGATATCCCTTTATTCCCTTTAGAGAGCCCTTTATTCCTTTTAGATACCCCTTTAGATATCCCTTTATTTCCTTTGGATACCCCTTTAAATATCCCTTAATTCCCCTTGGGTATCCCTTTAGATATCCCTTTTTTCCCTTTGGATATCTCTTTAGACATCCCTTTGTTCCCTTTAGATCACCCTTGGGTTATCCCTTTATTCCTTCTAGATATTCCTTTATTCCCTTTGGGTATTCCTTTGTATCCCTTTATGCCCTTTGTATCCCTTTATGCCCTTTGTATCYYTTTATTCCATTTGGATTCCTTTATTCCCTTTAGATACCCCTTTGGATATCCCTTTATTCCTTTTAGATATCCCTTTATTCCCTTTGGATATCCCTTTAGGTAACGCTTTAGATACCCCTTTATTCCCTTGGGTAACCCTTTATTCCCTTTAGACATCCCTTTAGGTAACCCTTTATTCCTTTTAGATATCCCTTTATTTCCTTCGGATGTCCTTGTAAATATCCCTTTATTCCCTTTAGATACACCTGTAGTCGTTTATTCCACTTAAATATCCCTTTATATCCCTTTGGATACCCCTTCATCCATCCCCTTATTCCCTTTATTCACCCCATTCCCATCGCAGCAGAACCCTTCACAGAGGGTTCCTGGGTTGGGATGGGGAAAGGATGCTCCATCCACTCCAGCCTTGCCGGGTTCTGGGTGTCCCATGAAGAGGCCCCCAGCAGGCCCCAAACGGAGCGGCCGGAGCCCCCGGGAATGTTTTCCCTCCTTCTCCTCCCAGAGCATGACTCTTACTCACTCCGGGCAGGAAGGGATTAGCCCTGTTTGTGTCCTTGGGAGAGCAGCGATCTCCACGTTGGATGAACTCCTTCCTTTGTCTCACACGGAGCAGCTCCAACCAAACATCTGGTTCTGCTTTGGCCTTTTCTCTTTTTTTTCTTTCTTTCTTCTTTTTTCTTTTTTCCCCGTTTTTTGTGGGTTTTTCATTTTGTTTTTTTGAGGTTTTTGTTGTTTGGTTTGGGTTTTTTTGGTGTTTTTTGGGTTTTTGTTTGTTTGGTTTGGGGTTTTTTGTTTAGTTTGGKKTTTTTTTGGTTTTTGGGGTTTTTTTGTGGGGTTTTTTGTGGGTTTTTTTGTGTGGATTTTTTGGTGGTTTTATTTTTTTTCCTACTGAAAACTCAGCTTTATTCCCTGTTAACCAAAGGGCTGAGTGATGGGAACGGAGGTCACCGGACCCACGTGAGGTCACCGGACCCATGTAGGGTCACCAGACCCACGTGGGGTCACCCAGAGGTGCACGAAGCTCCGGCTGTAGGACCTCGCCAAGTTGTTTTCACTTCTCCAGTGCTTCCCAAATTTCCCTCCTCTTCCCCAACCTCTGGGTCACCTCTGGACTTGTCCCCACCTCCCCTCCAGCGTTTGAACGTCGGTGGGCTCGGCCCGGGGAGCACATCCCTCCCGGCACTCCTGCTGGAGGGAAAACCAGGAAAAACCGCTCCAACATTCTCCATTTTCCTTCCAGTCGGACGAGAAGACCTGCGAGGATTTGGCGGAGGGTGGACACTACTCAGCACCCCCCGAGAGCTCCGTGTCCCCGCGGGCCGGGGCTGGCACCGCCCCGACGTCCTCGCTCTTCCTCGACAGCCTCACCACCGAAGGTGGGTGCCCTGCAGGTGACCCCCCCCGTGCTGATCCACGGCCAGGTGACCCCCCCAATCCGTGAGGATTATCCCTGGAAAGGTCTTCCAATGCCTCGTAAAGCAAATTTAAATCAGAGTGAATAGGAGGACAGGGCGGGTTTTGGAGGAGAACCGTGGGATGGGTTGGGTTGGGTTGGGTTGGGTTGGAAGGAGCTTAAAGGTCATCCCAATCCCACTCCTTGCCATGGGTAGGGACACCTTCCGCTGTCCCAGGGTGCTCCAAGCCTCGTCTTGGACACTTCCAGGGATGGGGCAGCCGCAGCTTCTCTGGGAACCTGTGCCAGGGCCTCTCCACCCTCACAGGGAGGAATTCCTTCCYGATATCCCCTCCAGGGCCCATTTCTCCATCTGTAAAAGAGGAGCAGAGACACCTGAAAATGAAAAGTTCTGAAATCCYAGAATGCTTTGGGTTGGAAGGGACCTTAAATCCCATCCCATCCCACCCCCTGCCATGGGATACCTYCCACTATCCCAGGTCGCTCCAAGYCCCATCCAACCTGGCCTTGGGCAGGGCTGAGTACAGGAGGTGATGGAGAGGGGAAGGAAGCACAGCCAAGGGATGGGATTTCAGGGAATGTGGCGYGGTGGGAAGAGTTTTAGAGTTTTTCCAGCTTTTTTACCCATTTGTGAAGGTCAACAAGCAATCAAGGCACAGCGGGCAGGATCCTAAAGGGATTAATCCCAGAGAGAGGGGCTCGGGATTTTCGTGTGCTTGGTTTCCACCGGTGGCTCGAGGCTGCCAGGGCTCTCAGCCTGGAATTAGCGTGGAGATTGCCCTCTCCTTGGGAACGCTGCTCGTTCCGGCCTCGGGGAGCTCCCCACAAAGCCCCGAGCTTCCCTGGAGACAGCCGGGCTCTAGAGCTTGATAATCCCATTAACACGGGGCCGGCTCCGCGGATCCTGGCACAGGTATCGCTGCAATTTGGCTGCTTAATAGTCCCTAACGCAAACTGCTAATTAGGATAAATAGAAAGGAGCGTTARTAATTGTCCTTCAGCACCGGGAAGGAGCTGGTGGGGGGGGGATGGAGCTCCTGCCTGGCAGGGCTGACTTTGAAAGGAGCAATTAAAGGAAAAAGGGGAGGGGGGGGTGTTGGAACACCGGCACCACCGCGGAGGTTATTTTCCAACTCATCGCCGGTTCTTGGAAAAAAAGAACAAGAGGCTTTCTGTGACATGGTCAGGCATGAAGTTAATTTGTGATCTTGGAAGGAAACAAACGGCAGCTGCACCGGGAGGGGAACTTTGGAGGAGAACAGAGGAGGAACAGGGACACGAAGGAGGGGACCCGGCCTTTGGTGTCCTCCCTGCCAGCCCAGCTCCCTGGATCTGCATCATCCCCACCAGATCAGATCCCTGGATCTGTGTCCTCCCCTGCCAGCCCAGCTCCCTGGATCTGCATCATCCCCACCAGATCAGATCCCTGGATCTGTGTCCTCCCCAACCAGCCCAGGTCCCTGGATCTGCATCCTTCCCACTAGCCCAGCTCCTTGGATCCTCATCCTCCCCACCAGCCCAGCTCTCTGGATCCACATCCTTCCCAGACAACCCAGTTCTAGGGATCCACGTTCTCCCTACCAGCCCAGATCCCTGGATTCATGTCCTTCCCAGCCAGCCCAGCTCTCTGGATCTGCGTCCTCCCCAGTCAGCCCATATTGATGGATCTGCATCCTTCCCAGTCCAGCTCCCTGGATCTGTGTCCTTCCCAGTCGGCCCAGTTCTATGGATCCACATCCTCCCCACCAGCCCAGATCCCTGGATTCGTGTCCTTCCCAGCCAGCCCAAATCCCTGGATCTGTGTCCTCCCCAGTCAGTCCAACTGGTGGATCTGCATCCTCCTCAGTCATCCCAGCCCCCTGAATCCACATCCTCCCCAGTTATCCCAGCTCCCTGGATCCACATCCTCCCCAGCCAGCCCAGATCCCTGGATCCACATCCTTCCCACCATCCCAGCTGCCTGGATCCTCATCCTCCCCAGCCAGCCCAGCCTCCTGGATCCGTGTCCTCCCCACCCTCCCAGCTCCCTGGATCTGTATCCTTCCCGGCCAGCCCAGTTTTTTGGATCCACATCCCTCCCACCCTCCCAGCTCCCTGGATCTGTGTCCTTCCCAGCCAGCCCAGTTTTTTGGATCCACCTCCCTCCCACCCTCCCAGCTCCCTGGATCTGCTCCCAGCGGTGCTGGTGCTCAGCCTGACTCAGCGGCCGCGTGTCCCTGCCGCAGCCAGCCCACGGGGAAGCTCCAAGCACCGGGAATTCTGGCTCGGGATCTCACCCTCGTGAGGGCGCTGACGTGGAGGGACAAAGCCTTGTCCCATAGATCCCGGTTCTTCCAGAACGAGATGAAGAATGGGAGCGGATTTGGGGCATCCCATGGATTTATTTGGGATGTATTGGCTGCCAACACGGACACCCACTTATGGATCAAACCTTGCCCTGGGAGCAGGGAATGACCCCTTTCCTCAGAGATTTGTGCTCCAGGTGCCACCTCAGTGAAGGAAAACCACAGCCCCCGCTCTGTCCCTGCAGTTTTCCAGGTGCCTCCCTCTTCTACAAACAGATATTTAAAACTGCCCAGGGATCCCATCCCGGAGGGATGGAAGAGGGTGGGAAACGTGCAGGATATCAGGGAATGCTCCTAATTTTATTTCTGTGCCTGGTTTTGTCCTTTCAGACGACACAAAGCTCAATCAGTTTGCGGGAGGAGAGGGTAAGTCCTTCATCCCTCCTCTGCCTGCTCCACGGGAGCTCAGGTTTCCCTGGATTTGGGTGCACTGTGGGAGCTGTGGTTGGGCAGCAGGGAGGATGGGTGAACCCCAGAGTGATCAAGATGAAATTCCTGTCGTCCTCACCCTGATTAGTGCCRTTCCAGGCAGCGAAAAGAGAGTTGGGAATGCTCTGGCTTACCTGGATGCTGTTTGTCCGCTTTTCCCACTCAGTCCTGCTGTGYCAGCTCAAGGAGTTTTCTCCTTCCATGTAAATTTGCAATATTTTCAYGGACACAAAGCCCTTTTTTCCTTTGAATTTCCCCAGCTGGGCCCGAAGGACGGTGTAAAATCCAAATATCAAGTGTCCTTTGCCCAGCTCTGCCCTTTCCCTCYCTGTTCCCAGGAATCCTTGCTCGGGCCCAGTCTTTCCATCGGCCCCAAACTCCTGCCCATAGTGCCCTTACTAATTCCAGAGGGCTGGAARGATCCAAACCCTCTTTCCCTGATGTCCTGTGCAAAGCAGGAGTGAATCCCTGTTCCCCGGGAGCACCTCAGGGAAGTTCAACCGGCAGGATGGAGCCGYGGAACCTTCGAAATTCCCGTTATTCCCGGTTTTTGCCGAATTGCCCCCCCAAGTGGGATCCACTCTGGAATAGCCACCCCCACCCTCCGTAGCCCTKTGCGGTCGCCGAGGTCCCAGCACCGTTCCAGGCCCAGCTGGATCCTGTTTTTTTCCAGGCGTGGGGAGCAGCCTTCCCTCCCGGACCGCCGGCGCCCCGATTCCCACGGGCACCATCGTGGGGATTGTCCTGGCCGTGCTGCTCCTGGCGGGAATCATCCTGGCCGGGATCTACATCAGCAGCCACCCCACCTCCGCCGCCGCCCTGTTCTTCATCGAGGTGAGTCAGGACCCCATCCCGGACGGGTTTTGGCTTCCCACACAAATCCCAACTTCCAGAGGAGAGCAGGGAGCGAGGGGAACTTCGGGRAGTTCCTATCCGAGTTCCTTCTCCCGGTCCTGCTGATCTCCCAGGCTCCGGGTGATGGTTTGAACTCGGCCTCTGTCCTTCCCACACAGTTTTATTTGGCTCCCTGTCACACAGTGCCCTTTTTTCCCGCATGGAATGTCGGCCTTTTCCACCTGCTCCACGAGCAGCCTGGCTGGAGGGCTCTGCCCAGCTGGGTTTTGTTCCTGGAATTGCCAGGCTTTCCTGATGGATGCCATCCCTGCCGTGCCAGCGGTGTGGGAACGCTCCAAAGGGAGGAGCTTAATTCCCGGGATAATGGGGAGTCCRACGATCTCCATCTGCTGCCAAAGCCAGAGCAGGGAGAGGTGTCGGATCCCGAGGCAGGGAGGAGTGGGATGAATCCTGGCACGGGAGCCGCTGCGGAGGGATGAGCAACGCTCAGCCCTCAGCCTCTCCTTATCCCTCCCTGGCTTTTTCCTGGAGAACTTCTCCTCCATCTGTCCTGCAGAGGATGAACAGTGTGGCCTCTCCAGCCCAGAACCCAAAATATTTGGGGGATTGGAGAGGGGGGGCCAAAGAGGGGGCACGGAGCTGATTCTTCCAGGGAATGCTCGTGGTCATCCTCGGCTGCTCCGGGCACGGGTTATCCCTGTTTCCTCCAGGGAACGCATTTCCTTCRGGCTGATGTGAGATCCCACTGGAAGCTCCGTTCCCTCCCCGCTCCCCATTTACTGGCCCAGCTCAGTGGGGTCGACTCTCCGCCGTGAGCCCTTTGGAAGCAACGAACGATCCTTTAAAACCCATTTTTACGACTCAAACCCTCGCAGTGCTCACGCCCCAGGACCCCACTCCCCGTTTCCCGGCGGGAACTGGGGGATGGGAGGCCCTTTCCCATCTTCTGACGTGCCTCTCCTTCCGCCCCCAGCGGAGGCCGCACCGCTGGCCCGCCATGAAATTCCGGAACCACTCCAACCACGCCACGTACGCCGAGGTGGAGKCGGCCAGCCAGGAAAAGGAGGGATTCGTGGAGGCAGAGCAGTGCTGAGCTCTCCTCTCCCCGGCACCTCCGACCTCCCGCACCCCAAAGCGCCGGAATCTTCTGTCGTCCCATTGCAAAGTCTGTCCCCTCCTGGAAAAGGAGCAGCGAGCAGAGGGAGGAGACCCCAAAAGGAGATTTTTTAAAGGAAAAAGGAAGGCGAGGAAGGGGCTGGGTGTGCCTGGATCCTCGTGGGCAGTGCTTGGAGTGACACCGGGCTCTGCCTCCGGCCTGGGTGTGGTGGGGGAAAAGAGCGCAGCCGATTTTTTGGCTTGGTGGGGATTTCTGGGGGTTGTTTTGGTTGTTTTTCCTCTTCCCTCCTCCGCCGGAGCCTGAACGGGGCCAGGAACGGCGKGGAAATCCCTGTATGGGCAGAACGGGGGTTGCCTGGAGCAGCAGGTGCTTAGGGAAGRGTTTTGGGGCTCCGTCTGTGCTCGGGAATGTGGTGCTGGCGCCTCTGGAGCGGCTGGGAAGTGGGAACAGATCCCGCGGTGCTCCAGGAGGGGCAAGGTTGGCTCTCCAGGGCTTCTCTCCCCCTGGCTCTGGCCCTGTCTCCGCTCTCCCCTTCTCCTCCTTTAACTGACATTTTCGTTTTGCCTTCCTGGCTCAGCAGCCTCCAGCCYTGCCCTTCCCATCCCACCTCTGCTTTTCCACCCC
Organism: Amblyornis subalaris; assembly: GCA_018881555.1. Classification (NCBI taxonomy): domain Eukaryota; kingdom Metazoa; phylum Chordata; class Aves; order Passeriformes; family Ptilonorhynchidae; genus Amblyornis; species Amblyornis subalaris. The sequence continues at coordinate 825,175 of JACAXG010000198.1, forward strand.
CGTGGCTCCGACCCTCCCTCCGAAGCAGCCCCTTCCCACCCCCCCAGCTCCAGGGAGAGGGGAACCTCATCTATTTTAAGGACAAAACCCCGCRGAGGCCTCACCTCCAGGATTTGATGGCTTTTGGTGCGTTTGTCAGCATCTAATTAGTTTGCTAAATTGCTAATTGTGACCCTTGCCCTAAAGGAGACAGAGAGRGGGGGGGAAAAAAATATCTGAGATTCCTTCAAAATAAATCCTCTGATGGCCGTGGATCCAATGGGAACAGAGTGGGTTTGGTGGAAGAGGGGTGGTGGGTTTGGGGACAGAGCTCTGGAGAACACAGGATAAATCCTGGAGTAAATCCAAGCTCTCGGGCATTTCAGATCCATGAGGGCACCGCAGGAAATCTGAAAATCACCCCTTAACTTCATCATTTTTAGCCAGTGGAGTTTTTTTTCCGATTTTTGCTTTGTTTCCCCACGTCTGTGGTGAGCCCCTGGCGTGGGTTTGGGTGGATATGGGSATCCCAGATCCCAGCCCCAGTGAAAAGCTTTGACCTGGGACCTCTCAGGGCTTTCTACTCCTCCTGTGGCCATCAGAATTCAGCATTAATCTGCAAAACACCCGACAGAGCRGGCCCTAAACCGAGGAAAACTTGGTTAAAAAAGGGCAGAAGCCCAAGTCCAGGGTGAGGCGAAGTTTTCTTTCCCCCTCCAAAACCAATGTTGGGTGTTGGGGCTTTTCCCCCCACATTTTTTTTTCAAATTTCCTCTTTCCCCTCAGCTATTTATTCTGATCATCCTGTTTGGGGCACCTTTGATCCCCTGGCTGGTTCAGCTGCCGCTGGTGGTGATTATTGCCAAGGGCAGGGTCTGTCTAATTAATGTTTTCCTTCTCATCTGYCGAATTCGCATAACCACTCCGGATAAATATGGATCTTTTGTGGCACTCACACCCCAGATTAAACCTTCCCGCGGCCACTGGGGAGGTTCTTGCTGCATTTTCTGGCGTAAAAGCACCAAAATGCTCGAGCTGGGTCGTGCCAGGTTGGCCTGGCCCGGACAGTCTCTCTGTAGACCCATTTTGAGGATAAGTTTAATTCCCAAATAAAGCTTTGCACTAAAAACTGCTTTCTTCCCCCTCTTTCCCTGGAGTGGGAAGGATTCAAAGGGATGTTGTCATCCAGATTTTGCCCCAGATCTGATCTCCTTTGGAATGGTCGTGAGCTTGGAAGGGATTTTCTCTCTGGATTTCACTCCTTTCAAATGGTTAAATCTGAACTGTTAATCCCGATAGTTTCAGGCCTTGTTTTTCCTGKTTTTTTTCCCTGAACACGAGCACACGGGAACAGCAAGATTTTGGGTGCTTCTCTTCCCCCGCAGCCCCTGGAGCTGCTGGGAGCCATCCAAGAGCTCTGAAATGCCACGGATTTAAAGGAAAACAGACCTTAAACAGCGACCGTTGGTACGGATCACCGGGGTGGGCTGCAGCCAGGATCTGGGGAGGATTCCGGAGAAATTACGGAGGTTAGGGAAGGATTCAGGTGGGGAATCACAACTTCCAAGTGCCACAGCACAGGAATGGCTGGACTGGGGTACGTGAAATTCCTGAATTTCAGGGAGATGCTGAGTTTGGAGTGGCTGGGGCAAAAARAGCTCTTTATTTTTAAATTATTTTTGTTTTTTTCCTGTGAGGGGAGAAGCAAACCAAAGCAGGCTCTGCTGGAGCTGCGCTCCAGGGGTTTGTTCTGCCTTCCACCGGTCAGGGGGAGCATTCCCAGCTCCGATTCCTCGTCTCTGAGACCTCGTGGTGGAGGAGAAGGGGAAATTCCTGCCCAGAATCAGCTCCAGGCTGAAGGTTTGGACCCGTTTGGCATCTCCCACTGCCCAGCCTGGAGCTGCTGCATCCCCAGGAGGAGAACAAAAAATTCCCTGTCCTGCTTTTCCACGCGGGTGCCGGAATTTCACTCCTGTGGGGAGSTCCCACAGGTGGAAACCATTCCCAAATATTCTTGGTAGGGGAAGAGGAGCTGGCKGTGAAATCCTGGAAAACCCAAYGGTAACGMTGCCAGGGCTTRGAAWAAAAGGGAAAAATGGCTTTTCCAYCACCAGGTTCTGTCAAAGAGCAGAGTCTGGGTGCTCCAAGCCCAGCCCATCGGGATCAATCCCGGTTTTCCTCCCCGAGGTGCCGGTCGATCTCGGAGTCTTGGAGCAAGAGCGCGATGACGACACAAAAGCAGTTTAATTTTGCTTTTCTGGCCACATCCTGAAGTTTTKCCCTCGGCATTCCTTGGATTCTGGCGGACTTTGGGCTTGCTCCAGCCTCGCGATAGGCGGGACAGGGTCSGGCTGTGCCCAGCTCTGGTGGCTCAAAAGGAGGTGAAAACCCCCAAATTCTGCTCCAGGTGGGAAATTCCATCCCCTCCCTGCTCCTCAGCCTCGGGAAAACAGCTGGGAAAACACAGGGGGGAGACCCGGAGGAGGTTCTGCTCCCGGGAARGTTTTTGGGGGGTTAAACCTCCCTTTTTTTTYCTTTTTTTTGGCCATTAAAATGTATTCTCTGAGTAACTAAAGGCCTATTTTCCACATACTTGAATGTACAGCACGGGGGGGGCCGTTCCGAGGGACTCGAGGCACTTTAACTCTCTTTTACTGCAGTGTATTTACCATGGAATATCTGCATGGAATAGAGGCTGAACGCGGAATAAAAACTCTTCCTTTTGGACTGCTTTGTCTTCCAAATAAACCCTGGGAAAGGATTCCTGCCGGTGTCACGGACTGCTGGGGGGCTGGGAGCGGTTTTCATCCCGGATCCCTCTGATTGATGCTCCAGGAATTCGGGGGGTTCTTTCTTTTAAGGCGTTTTTCTCTGTCTCAGCCATAATTCCTCACGACCAGGAGGAGTTCCCAGGGCCCATCGTGGCTCGGAATGAATAATTGAGGTTGGAAWCAAGACTTTAATTTTCTTCTCGTTTATTCTGCTTGGTTTATTTAGATTATTAATTTTTAGGCTTCTYGTCTTGCACAGTGGAGATTCCTCGGATCGTTTGGCTTTTTTAGGATGGTCAGGGTCAGTGTTTTGATCTCTGTGCTTGTTCCAAATTATCTAAAATATATAAACCATTTTAAAGGTCATTCATTACCTGAGAGCCCTGGGCACCATTCCACAGTCAGGCTCCCTTTGCTGTTGGATAAATCCATTTATTTCCATTAGGAAATTAAATAATAAATGCATCTCTTCCCGTTTTCCCCTTCACCTTCCCAAGCCCATCCCACCCTGTTCATCCCTCCTTTWTTCAGGAGCCTTTTCCAGGCTGGGAGAAGCTGTGCTCCCAATGCAAATAGGTAGGAGTTAATTTAATCAAGATTAAAGAATTCTCCCGTCCTGGTGCCTCGTTCTGTTTTTCTGAGTGGAGAAGTAGSAGATATATAATTAGACTATATATAAATACATTCCATTTTTATATAAATATTCCATTTATACAGATAAAGTCACCCCTTTTTAATAGGAAATAAGGAAAAAAAAAATATTAAACAGCTGTCAACAAACGGTTCTCATACCAAACAACACCCCCAAAACGGGGGGGAAAATTCCCTCGGCCACRCAAACAAACAAGGATTTGTACCCTGGAAATGCAAGCCCAGGTACCAAGCAGCATCTTGAGCCGTAATTAATGGCTCTGACAGCGAGGAGGGAGCAGATTGCTCCAGCAGGGCCCGTGGGTGGAGGAATAAAATCTCGAATAGATGCTCTGAATCTGCATTTTACAAGCAGAATTAAGCTCTGGCTACGAGTGGGAGAGCAGCGAATTCGGGCTCCTGGTTCCTCGCCTGGCTGGGKATTAAATGCCTTTATTGTGCCTTGGGTGGCCTCGCCGAGGAAGGAAGGATGGGAATGATTTCCTTTCTCGCCAAGAACTTGGGAATTCGCGGATATTTGCGGGGTGTTTGCAGGGGAAAAGGTGTTTTCGAGGCAGGGCGGGATGACCCGCGGGGGTGACCCACGCCCAGCCCAGGAGCTGCTTTTTCCCCCTCCCAAAAGGCAGGAATGGGAAGAGGAGAGGGCGGATTTCCCAGGGTGGGGTAATGACCAGCRCAATCCCAAAAAAAAGCTGGATTTAAAGGAGCAGAAAACACCTGCAYGTTTCCCTTCAGCTGCCACGAGAGGCTCCTGCCTTCACCTTCACCTCCCCCCGCAATTTTCCCGTTACAAAAGGATGAGGAAGAACYCAATTCCGAACATTTCCTGCTTGTTTTCCTTATCTTTCCCCCCTCTTTTTTATTTTTTTAACGTGACAAATCCCGATTGTTCGGCGGGTAGGTCAGGGCAGGCAGCGATTTCCCCCGTTTCCCGGAAAAACTCGAGCTCTAAAAAAAAAAAAATAAAAAAAYTGACAGGTGGTTTTGTTACTTTTTATAAAAACCCGACGAAATCTTCAGCGTGTGCCGGCAGAACTCGTGTAAACCCTTTTACATCACCGATAACATYCCGGGATGAAAAAGGGGGGGGAAAAAAAGCCTTTTAAATTTGATTTTTAAGGGCTGACAGGAGCGGGTTCGCTGCTCTTTGAGGGATAATTGCGGGGTTGGTGCTCCGTGACGAGCTGCAGGCAGGTTCCTCCCCGCTGCTGCCCTTGAGGGTGATTTCCACGATCCCACTTCATGCTGAAGGGTTTTTAACTCCTCCGGTTTATGGGAATAATAAGGAAAACCCCCAAGGTGAGGATTGCTGAACTCCTTCACCTTTTCCAGCTGGCGGAGGTGGGGATAACCCGACTGAATGTCCGGGAAAAAATGAGGATCTGTGATGGCTCCTGCTGTTGGCGAAGCAAGGAGGTGCCCGGAGGGGTCTGACAGCAACAGAGGGACAAGTCTGGATGTGATCCATGGAAAACAGCCCATTCCAGGGGCTGGGAACAGGCAGCAGCGGGGAGCGGGACCTTCAGGGCACTGAGGGGCTGGAGCGCGCCCAGGGAAGGGGCTGGAGCACCAGGAGGGGCTGAGGGAGCTGGGAAAGGAGCTCAGCCTGGAGAAAAGGAGGCTCAGGGGGGATCTTCTGGCTCCCCACAACTCCTGACAGGAGGGGGCAGCCGGGGGGGTCGGGATCTGCTCCCAGGGAACAGGGACAGGAGGAGAGGGAACGGCCTCAGGCTGGGCCGGGGGAGGGTCAGGTTGGACAGCAGGAGGAATTTCCTCATGGAAAAGTCTGTCCAGCCCTGTCACAGCTGCTCAGGGCAGGGGTGGAGYTCCKATCCCTGGAAGTGTTCAAAAAACCTCTGGATGTGGCACTGGGGCCGTGGGTTAGTGCTGGACATCAGTGCTGGGCTGACAGTGGGACTTGTTGATCTCAAAGCTCCTTTCCGGCCTTAGCGATTCCACGATTCTGCGATTCTAAACCACCAGCTGGAAGCAATTCCCAGGTTAATTGAGGTTTTTGCTGCCCCTTGTCGTGGCACTTCCATGGTRTTTCCACGGATCGTTCTCCCTCCTCGGACAGGACAGCAGCTTCGGAGAGGATTTGCATCCCTACCCAAAGGAGGTTTTCCTCGGTGTTTTTCCCGGGGAATAAGAGGCCTTCCCCMCGTGCCCAGCCCAGGGAAAGGGATGAGACCACAGAGCAGCCCTGGCTGCCGTAACTCCCGATCTGCTCCGGAGCTTCCCGCGGCTCCAGCGGGGAATTATCCCGCCTTGTGCTGACAGGTTCCCATCTGTTTGGGGCTCAACGTTGCATCTTAAAAAGCAGGAGGAAGGAAAAGCAGYRTTTCCAGGCTCGCCWGGCTCCGCAGCCGGCCCGAGGAGCAGGATTTGGGATGCTCGCAGTAATCCATGGCTTTTTTTGGGGGAGGTGGTCTCTGTTTGTCTGCAGAACTGGGAGATGGGGAAGAGCTGGAGATGGGGAAAGCAGCAGGAATGTTTAGAAGGAAGGGGCAGGCTGGGAAATGCGGAGGCCAAAGCCTCAGCTGGGATTTGGAATCGTGGAGTGAAGGATGAAGGGTGCAGAACAAACACGGGACGCACCTGGACCACCTCTGCATCCACCCCATCCCTGCCTTGCCGCTCCCACTCCCACATTTCCTCCATCCCAACGTTTAGCACCATCTAAGCAGGAGCTGGGACTCTGGATTCTGCCTCTGGAATCTTCCAAACAACCTTGGAGAAGTCCCTGGGCTCCTCCTGCTCCAGCRTGTTCGGGTAAGGCAAACGCCTCCTCCACAGGGCACCTTCCCCCGTGCACTCCAAGCGCTGTAAAATCCTTGGAAGCAAGGCCTGGTGGAAGGACAGAGCGCTGCTCCTCTGCCTCAGCCACCAGCGCTGCCCAAAACGAGGTGGGAGAGGCGAGAAAACGGCAGCTCCTGGCATTAAATCCACTCCTGCCCCCACGCAGATCCCAGCGGGAACGGGGACATCTGGAAATTCTGCCTGGCGTGCAGATCCTGCCGTGGTTTCCTGCAGTCCCAGGGTCCAGCAGGATGCCAGGGAGGTTTGGAGCTGCGCTGGGGACAGGGATGACACAGCATCCCCGAGGATGAGCATCCTGTGCAGGGAGGATGGGGCCAGCCAGGCCTCCAGTGCATGGAAGGATTAAATTCCTCCCCTTTTTTCCCCYCCAGTTTCCTATTTTCTGTTCAATTTTCCTTTCTTTTCCCCTTTMTTTTCCTTCCTCCTGCTGATTYTCATCCCTGTCACTGCACAATTCCACAGGCAAAATAACAATGAAATGGGATTTGGTGTAAAACCCTGCTCAGCTTCTCATGGATCCACTCTGGGCCAGGATACTGGGAATACAAATCCCTGCCCCTTCCTATCCTTCTGCTTCCTATCCTATCCCTATCCCAGTCCTTAAAAAYGCCGACTGGGGAGGACATGGTGATTTTATCCAGAGAATTCCTTAAGCAGGACGAAAGGAAACTGAGCCTGAATTCCCTCTGCATCCTCACCCAGGCACAGGGAGCCTGTTCTGGATGAGTCAACAATTCCCACTGATCATATCCTTTTATCGTTTTGTAACAAGCCCTAAACTGCTTTTTTTAAAAATATAAATTAAAGGCTGCAGCTCCTTAATAACGCTTCAGAGAGAAGAAACGTTTGGCAAAGGAGGAAAAATTGGATTTAAAGAGATTAAGAAGAAAAAGTTTTCCTGTCTAAGACGGCAGCTGAAGGGACACAAAACTCGAAGCATTTTGTCTTTCTTCTGCAGTTGTTTATATTATTTATTATTATTATTATTATTATTAATATTATTGTTGTTGTTTTCCCGTGTTTATAGCACAGTGGATGCTGTTCTTTGGGCCCAGTGATGTAATTTTTCCTGCACTTTCTTTTGGCTCCCACGACCTTTTGGTGTTTTCTTTTAATGCCCCAAGAAAACACAAAAAAATCTGCCACTTTTCTGCCTGAGGCTCCACAACTTTGTGTTCCCATYGAGTCCTGGGGGTGGTGGGGAATATCTGAAAAATGCACATCCTAAACTAAAGGTGAAAAGGACACTTTAAATAAGTCATAAAAAAGGGCAGTTTTGGGAAGGTGAACACATCTCCTGCCCCCCAACTGCAGAGCCCCTTCCCGATCCAGSAATCATCCAAGCTGGAAGGGGCTTCCAGGGACTTGGCCACTTCCCCGTCCTGCAGCTCTGAAGGTTCCTTGCTTTTCATGGAATCCTGGAAYGGTTTGGGTTGAAAGAGACCTYAAAGTTCATCCATTCCCACCCCTGCCATGGRCAGGGRCACCTTCYMCTAKCCCAGGGTGCTCCAAGCCCCATCCAACCCGGCCTTGGACATTTCCAGGGATGGGGACTCCACACCCTCTCTGGGAACCTCTGCCAGGGCCTCACCCCCCTCAGAGCAAGGAATGATGTGGATAAACACAGCCCAGCCCATCCACAACCACTTCCTTGCTCCAGATGGATTTTAGATGCCCAACACRTCTAAGTTCTTTGGAAAAATCTCCCCGGGGGCTCTCTGCAGTCTAAACCCTGAATATTCGGGAATGAGGTGATCTTTAAGGCCTTTTCCAACCCAAAGTGTTCCATGATTTGAAAAGCTGATGCCATCTCTGTCCTGTTCCTGCCCGGAGAAGCTGTGGCTGCCCCAGGATCCCTGGAAGTGTCCAAGGCCAGGTTGGATGGGGCTTGGAGCACCCTGGGCTRGTGGAAGGTGTCCCTGCCCATGGCAGGGGGTGGGACTGGGTGGGCTTTGGGGTCCCTTCCAACCCAAACCACTCCATGATTTTACGATTTAACCACTCACCCATTCTGGCACTGGCAGCTGCACCACRACGGGAATTTTCACCAGAATTCCACATTCCTCATGGGATGGTGTTGGCAAAGCTGGATTAGATAAACGAGGCACCCAAACCAGGGCCACTCGTGCAGGGAATGAGGCGTTAATGCCCCAGCCCAGCCCCCGGGGAGTCTGGAACAACTCAATTTTGTGCCTTTTCCCTCATTACTCCTCATCCCCTCACCCCAGACCCGTTCACAAACACTGACTGGATTACAAATAAAAACCCAAACCCATCAGTGACTCAGCCAGGCCAYGGCAAACAAACAGCAGGTAATGGTTTTACCCCAGCACGACGCAATTAAACCGCAGAGCCCGTCAGCGTTAATTACCCCAATCACTGCGGTGGCCATGGAGGTCCAGCTCTGCCGATTAAACACGGGGTGAAGCCTCAGGGAATCCTTAAAATGCCCTCAGGCTCTGAAAAGCTCTCCCAGGATACTGCAGAGACACCCCAGTTTGTGGTATTTTTCCCCCAGCTGGATCCGGTAATTTCTGGAAACAGCAGTGTTGGGGTGAATGAACGATCTGGAATTCTATGGGGTTTTTTTTGGGGTGGAACACAGAGGTGCAAACAGCAAAATGAGGATGGGGGCGAGCAGGATGATCCCTTACTGCATCCAGCAGGATTTACAGAGGCAGGACGCAGCTCCATGGAGAGATTCAGCCCAGTCCTGGATCTCAGGTGGAAAAAGGAACAGGAACAACGTGACTTCAGGCTCTACCTGCCCCGTGCTGCTCAGCTCCAAGGCACGTTATTTTTGCACATTTGTCTAATTTAACTTTTCAGCAAAACCGTTGCAGTCACGGTGACGTCATCCATGGCATTCCCACTCYCGCTGTTAATTTAAGGAACCTTTCTCAGACGATGCCATTTCCTCCCATTTGAGGGTGATTTGGGGTTTGTTGCTATTCCAGTTTCGCCGAGGAAAGTTCTTTCACTAAAGTTACAGGGTGAAAAAAAAAAAGGAAAAGAGAAAAAACAAACAAACCAACCCGAGAACGAAACCAAAACAAACAACTGCCTTTAGGGAAAAAATAAAAATACTGGGCAAAAATTCCTACAAAGCAGCTGCAGGCCTCTGCTGCCATCGTATGGGAGCTGCCTTTGGAGCAGCAGGGAAAGCTCTCCCGGGAGGTTCAGTCGCTGTCCCAGGAGAACACTGCAGTCATTCCGAGCCAGCGACTTCAGAAAGCAGAATTTATAAAAAGAAATCGTTATTTTAAAACCAGTCCGTTAACGAATAGGAATTGTGCTGCTCTGTTAAAGGTATCTCAGCGTGGTTTTCCTGAGGTCACGGCACGTGGAATGGGACCATTTCACGGGATAATGCAGCTGTGTATAAAGGCTGGGCAGAGATCAGTGACTCCTTGTAAAAACTCAGCAGGAGAATCCCAGAATCCTGGGATGGTTTGGGTTGGAAGGGACCTTAAAGCCCATCCAGTCTCACCCCTTGCCATGGGCAGGGACACCTTCCACTATCCCAGGTTGCTCCAAGCCCCATCCAGCCTGGCCTTGGACACTTCCAGGGATCCGGGGGCAGCCACAGCTTCTCTGGGCAAGAAGAGAGTTGAAGATGAAAGTTGGGGATGAAGGACAGGGATGAGGGTTGGAGATGAAGGTTGGAGATCAGGGTTGGAGATCAGGGTTGGTGGGTCTGGGCTCAGCCGGAACCCCTGTGCGGCATGTGGGGTTGAGGTCCAGCACAGGCTGGGGGTCCAGGGCAGGTATCTACAGAGAGACCCACAGCTCTGCAGGCGCCCTGTGCTCCCATCCCGGAATGATGATCCTGTGGGACCACTCCTGAGGTACCCCCCACCTCTGGCACCCCATCCCTGCTGTACCCCACACACCCGTGGCACCCCACACACCTGTGCAACCCCACACCCGTGGCACCCCACACACCTGTGCCACCCCACACACCTGTGCCACCCCACACCCGTGGCACCCCACACACCTGAGGCTCCCCAGCCCAGGACGGGCTCACACCTGCCCTACCGCACCCCATCGCACCCACCCCGGGGCCTGGTCAGCTCTGGCCTGAGGCCACCAGGTCGCCCCTGGGACACCCGACGTCCCCTGGCTCCGCCGGACCCTCCCGCCAAAACGGGCCCGCCCCTCATTGATTATTCATGAGGGGGCGTGACCACGAAGGGATCGCAACAAGCGGGGCGCGGTTTTGCTATGGAGGGGGCGTGGATTTGAATTAAATATTCATTAGTTGGGCGGGGACGGCAGGGCGGGAAAAGCCCCGCGCGAGCCGCTCGCGCCCCGCCCCTCCCTCCCCGCCGCGCGCTGAAAGAGGCCGGGGGCGAAAAGGCGGGAAAAATCGTTATTACCCGAAACTCGCATAAATTCGCCTAAAAATGAGGCGGAATTGCCAATAACGCTGACGCAACACCGCCGAAGGGACGCGCTGCTGTTGTCTTGTGGTCGTTTCCTCCTCCAGCACGGCTGTGGCCGCCAGCGGCCTCATTGACAACCACAGCCCTGAAACTCGCTGGGTTGGTTTTTAATATTTGCCAACATTTCTGCTCCCGACTGAGGCTCCCAAACACAGCTGCGCTGCCTGTACGCACCCGCCTCTGCTCCTACAACCACAACCCTTTCAAACCCCAATAGGTAGCAACATTTGACTGAAATAAGGCTTTAWAGAGTTGATTTTAAATGATAATAATTTAAAAATGGAGGTTTGGGTGTTTTTCCCCCTCAGGGATAGGGGGTTTGGTGACCCCACACTCCCATCCCCTGTTGCTCCCTCAGAGCTCCCTGTGGGCGCCAGGCCTGGGGGTGTTTGTGGAGAGGAGGTTTCCCTGAGGTAAAAAATGGCTGATAAAGTGTTTTATGTGAGTACCATCAACTGCGAGACATCCTCTACTAATTTTATGTAGGTTTTGGGGTGCAGGTCCCCGATTTCTGCCCTTTAGCCCCGAATTTTGGTAGGCTGGGGGGAGAAGGGCCATGGCGGAGGACACAGCCTGGCCCATCCTTTGGCCTAAAGGTTATAACTCGGCTAAATCTGACTCAAAAACACAGGTAAAAGGCCAAAAATAACCCATTTCACCAAATATTGAAGCCTGAGGGGCACATCCAGGCTGGAATGAGGGAAAAAGAAGACTTTTATAGTTTTTCCCCCCCTGAGGGGAGCCAGCCCCCTCACACCACAACCAGGCCACCATCAGCAACAGGGCCAGGAACCCTCAGCTCTGCTTTATACTCACATTATCCTCAAATTTAGCTGGTTCTGTGATCAATCTGCACTATCAATCTGATATAGAGCCTTTACCATAAATAAAAATACCTTTTTTTTTTTAATTTTCAGTGTGGGTCAGGGGTAACAAGTATTAAGGTAACTCCATGGGTGCGTTCGGTGCTCTAAGGTCATGYCCCACTTAAACTTGTACTTTGAAATCATTATTTTATTTTATCCTGTTTTCTTCTATTCTGTTTTATTTTATTTTTAGAYGACAGAGGAAAAGAGAAAATTGGGAAAAAAACAAATCAAAACCCCCACTGTGCTAATATTCGAAGCCACCGTGTTTAGTGGTGATGAGGAAGGRAAAGGGAAAACATCCCAAACCAATCTCCAGAGTAAACACCCTTTTTGCAATAAATGTTTGCCAAATGCTAACACAGGGCTCCGAGAAATATCAGGAATAAAGTGCATCCATTAGCAGGAGTTTAGCRACTGCTTAAGGGCAGCATTGGGTGGAAGTTGATGCTTTCTGCCTTGTAAACAAATTAGTTTATAGCGACAAATAAGATGACCCTTCTTAGCTAATATTATGAGTTGGGCTTGTTAAATATTTAACATTTGCCTTTCAATTTCCAGTGTGGATTAAGCAGTTCTCCAAACACTGGTGTCCCAGCAGCAGATGGAGATGCACAGCCCATTGCCCCGCTCTGGCTCAACTCCCTAAGAAATAAAAAAACCACGTTAAGTCAAAGAGGAAGCAAATGGGAGCTTTCATGAAAAGCTTTAAAACTGGCTGCTTGTACTCATTTTTATTTACATTAATTTTATCTAGCTCTGCTCTACATTAAAACAGCGATCACCAATTTAACTTCAAGCAGATTGGACAGAAACAGACAAATATTAGACGTATCCTTCCAAAAACCTCACTGGTGGCAAAGTATTTTTCCKTCCACAGTTGCAGACCCAAGGTAAGATTTAAAAAAACCACTGAAAGATCCCACAAATCCCCACAGCCCAGTCCTGCTACAGACAGAAAGGAGAGTGGGAAGAGAAGAAAGTATCATAGGATTGCAACTTTATTTCTAAAGGCTGGATCAGAAATATGCACCAGATTCAGCCAAGTTTAGCGGTGCTTGGTTATAAACAGGGAATGAGCTGCTTTGTATGTGGTCCACCAGGAATTTATACTGAATCCACAATTCTGTGTGTAAAATTCCTTGCTTTTTCTTTGCTTTTAGCAGATAAGCATTTTTCACATAACTTCATCAATAAGTGATTTTTCTTAAAGGTGTTTTGTCAATYTCCCCCCCATAAATCCTGAAGAAACACTAATTTTAGCAGCAGTTACGTTTGCTCGAAAGCCCTGTGAAAGTTTCAGCTGCTTTAGCGAGCCAGAAATATCCCATAGCTAAGTTAAAAATGCTCCCAGCAAAGTAAAAATTCCTTAAATGTACAATTCCAACCCTCTCCAGAGCCAGCCAGACCCGTGTGTAACACTTTTCCCAAAATGCCCTRATTTCTGAGCACAAACAGAGCCTCCATTGTGGATGTAGCCATTTCCCTCCGTGGAACATTAGAAAGTCTGGCTGGAGTGATTTTGTAATAAACAGGGAGGATGTTTGGAGCTTGTTGTCTGTAATTTTGTAAATTTTTAATCGCTGAAACAATGGGGTCCATTCTCCTGGTGAATTTCCCACTGCTGGTAACTGGGATGTTGCACTGCAGCTTGGCCTGGCTCCAGGGATGTTCCAGCCACTGCTGCCAGCTCCTGTAATTATCCTGCAGCACTCGTTCTCCTTGGCAATCCCCCCGGAGCCTCAGCTGCTGGAATCAAGGAATAGTGTGAAAAATCTCAGTTAGAACATAAATTTAAGACACAGTGAGTCCCTGGCTCCCAGTGTTGCCTGACAATGTGAAGTGTGGCTGTTCTACAGACTCAAAACCCAGAAGGTGAATCAAATAATCCTATTTATTGATYTTTTAAAGCTCGTTTTCAGCCCCACGGGACTTTGGAAAAGCCTGAGACATGGATTTTTTCACGGCGCAATACTGTAGCATTTATTTTTATATCACACATACAGTCATTATATTAAATGAAGCTTTTTATCAACTCAATGCTGCAGGAAAAAAGGGTTTGAAGCATCACTTTGGTGCTTTTAATCATTGAGTTGGTCCTACCCAAGCACACACATCAGYAATTATCACTCTGAAGGAATGATGATGATCCTTTCAATCACAGCCCTATGAYTTCAGTGTTCTGGTGAATAATTAGTGTGACAAATTAAAACGATGTTGTTAATTACTGTAGCTTGTACCCTCACATGTAATTCCTCAAGAATTCCCTTTTCCTCACTTTCTGCGTCTCCCTCCAAGGATGTCCCCCAGTGCTTTTGTCTTTTCCTGCTCCAAAATCAGCCGGATCCTCCATTCTCCCAGACATTAACATTATTTATACATTTATTCAATGTATCAAATAAATACTAATAATTTCATGTAGCCAATACATTAAATTATTAGCTAGAACGCATTTTATTCTTTAAGTACTAAAAATTATTTAGCAAATTGCCTTCATTGCACAAAATCCAAACAGTTTATCCCACGCACAGACGAGATTTTCACACTCGCTGCGTCTCCAAGGGAGTCATTTCCTCTCAGCCTCATTCTGGGTGTTTTCCTCCTCAGAAAATCAGACTTGAATCTTTTTCTCTGCAGGTTAAATTTATGGGAATACTGAAACAATGAGCTCCRGCGCAGGGAGCAGCTACACCTTGATTCCCAGGCACAAATCCAGGCGGAGCAGCCGCCGCTCCTGCGACACCCTGGGCAGGGATTCCCAGGCTCTGTCAGCACTGGGCTATTTCCAAACACTTCCCTTAGAGATCTTTCAGATGGTGTTGAATTATCTCTCAGGTGAGAATCTGATCAGAAAGGTATTACCTCAGTATCCAAAATTTTTTCATTTACAGAGCCTTATTATTTAAAATGTTGTAGTTTTTACATAGTTAAATTCATTTTATGTGACTTATTCTCTGAATTTTCAGCTTTTAAGTATGGAAAAGCAACTGACCAAAACGTTAATGATAGTTACAACCTATTTGAAGCTGGTTTTGCCTATCAAATGTGAAAATTATTCCTTAGATCTATCAGTTCCTAATTACTCCAGTTTGCTGGCAAAGGAGATCAACAGTAATTAATTTTTGTTTTATTTATAAATCTGATTTCTTGGCCTACTTTTGAAGTCAGAAGAAGTTATTGACTCGTGATCAGCGTTTTTTCTTGCAGTAGGGATTGAGGAGTGTCCTGGGCTTTGCTTTTCCAGTGAAGGACATCAGCGTGCTGAGCATGGTGTCCAAAACCATCAGCAGCCGCCTCATTAATTACATCTCCACCTCGTCAGGGACCCGCAGGCTCCTGCTGCAGGACTTCCACAAGCCCGAGCTCCCTGGCAGGAAAGAAGGAGCCTCTGTTTTGGAGCACTACAAATCTCTAGGTGAGAACAAAACTCACTTGAAAGCTTTTCTTCTGGTATGTGCATTAACAGCAAAATGCTGAGGATGTGGCCCAAATCCTTTGTGCAGCTCCCTGTGAACGAGGAGCCAAATAACCCATTCCAAATAACCCATTCCAACACCATGAACTGGCAGGAGGAATGGCCTGAAATCATTCCAAAACCTCTCAGTTATGGAAAGAATACTGCATGTCCTGCCTCCTCCGTGTGTCCTTTTTCCAGGGAAGCAGCAGAGGATCAGTTTGCAGCAGAAGGTGTTGCCAAATTTGCTCTGTTTGGGCACCAGCACTGGAAAGTGCAGCAGCAACCAAGACTCCCAGGCCCCAGCCAGCCAAAGGAATTTGGCTGCTCAGCCCCCGGGTATCCCTTTGGAGCAGCTCACATTCCTCAGTCTGGGAAATGCAGCCGCAGTCCCTAAGCCCAGCCTAAGTCTGGAGTGACCAACACCAGTGGCCCTTTTAACACAGTGGCTCGTTTTTAAAGCACATTGATCCTAATTCACTCTACATTGGTCTGTCAGAGGAGGAAATTAAATTAAAACATCAYTTCATCCATATTTACTGTTCCCTATCTGATAAAAAAAAAGTGTATTTGACAGAGAAATAAATGCCAAGGTTAGATGGAGAATTGTAAATATGGTTTGAACTTAAGACATTAAAAAAAGKCATTAAAGACATTAAATCACACAAGGTAAAGGAAAGCTGTTAAAATCATTTAGAACAAAGACCTCCTATKGTAAGCAAACCACGGAGGGTTTGWGGTATCTTAAAATACCTCTTAAAAATAATCTTAGTGTTCCCTCTTTAAAATGAAGCCTGAAACCTTATAATCCTTTAAAAAAAACCAAAATTGGTTTGGGCTTTGTAGTAATCTCCCACAAAATGGCACCTTGTCATTTAAAGGTAGGTGTGACCCCATCCCTGTAGTAGCTGTAGGAGTAAAACACAACATATTAAAGATATAAAATCACTGGCTGTGTCTGTGTCACAGTGGGAGGCTCAGGGGAACGTTTTCGTTAGGGCTGGTTGCAAAATCAATATTTACTTTGCAGCAGGAAAAACTGGAGTCAGAAAGTACCTTTTGCTCAACCCTTTTTTACTCAACACAGCTTTTCCTCACCCCGTGGCTCCATCCCGATGTGGAGCTAAGCTGTCCTAACAGCTGTTCCTCGGGGAATGCTCTCCAAAGTCTGATCCAGTCAACAAAAAACGGACTTGACTGAGCTTTGGAGCAGATCCGAGGCTGATGAATAAATTATGGCTGTCAGGCAGGAATGCTGACACGCTTCTAAAGAAGGCAAGAGTCACTTCAGAACCACAGTAAATTCACAGAGTACTTTCTGACCTTGGAGAAAGGAGGTATTTTTAGGAGGTATTTTTTATCTGGAGAAAAGTTTCCTTTTTTTTTTCCCCCCCCCCTTCCCCCAGGGAAACTACAAGCTTTTCTGTGGATTCCTTAATTAATTAACAAGCAGTATATATATTTTATTCTGGTGAGAGGTTTTGAGTGCAAGCTGTTAACCCAGTTTCTATCAGGAGTGTCGAAAAAATTCTGCTCCACAACCAGCTGTTCCACAGGATAACGAGCTCCAGACTCTGACATCCCAAACATGCCATCCCAGCCCTGTATAGGAAAATAAATTCCCCTCTTAGCTATGTTTTACATTAACACAGTTCAGAATATTTGCTTTTCAGAGCATRTGGCTATCCTGAAAAAATTTTGGAAACTCAGCTTTCCATGATGTAAGGGCAAAACCAGCGTTCCCCWGGGTGCTCTTAGAAGAGGTGCAACAAGTTAACATTTCTTTCCAGTATTTTGAACAGCTGTAATTCCCAAACCAACGCAGTCATTTTAATACAGCTCCAACTGTGAGTAACAGGGGCTTTAAACGACACAATAAACAAGTTACAGCGGGTGCAGGAAGCCGACAAGCTCCCTGAAAACATTCCTTTGGGAAAAGACGTCCCTGCTACTCCTACTCCACACACAAATTACCACTTTGTGCTGCTCTTTTCACCCTGGAGCAGCAGCTTTTCCTCGCTGGGCTGTGCCTGCACACACTGTGGCTGCTCCAGCAGGGTCTGTGCAGGGTGAGCATCCTCAGAGCTGTGTGTTTGCACCTCTCTCACAGGGCTGCTGCTCAAGAGGTGCACCCTGCTGCTGCCCACCAGGGACAGGCTGAAGTACGTGCACAAGGTGCTCTCAGAGGTGAGTACACCAGGGCGTGCACCCAAAGTGCTCTCAGGAGTGACTACACAAGGGGATGTACACRAGGTACTCTCAGGAGTGACTACACAAGGGGATGTACACAAGGTACTCTCAGTCCACCTTTCTTCCCCCAGTTTTTCACTGTCCTTTGCACTCACACCACCATTTCCACGAGGTAACTTCTTGTTGAGTTTCACACTCCCTTTGCTGGAGTTCATGATATAAACTGCATAATCAATGTATTGATTTGGAATCAGTCTCTTTATAATAATAGCAAACTCCAGCGTGTTGGACATGAGGCTGTTCTACTGAGATCCCACGTTCCCAGGCTGGTGGTTCTCAGCTCCTCATCATTTCATGGACTACTAAAAGCTTTGCACAGCTCTTCACAGAAATTTTCCTCCCTGAAAATAAGGTTTTTCTTCCCAGAAACCTTTTGCACACCCAGTGACCACAGTTTTGACTTAATGCTAAACCACAAAGTAGATACCATAACTCATTTCCATAGCTCATTTCCACAACATTCCCATAACTGATACAACAAGGGAAGGGAATCCTTCTGAACCATCTCTGATCAGTATTGAGGAACACAAAGAGCACAGAGAATTTTCAATCACAACAATTAAATTCTGGTCACTCAGGATAAACCCCTGGTGTTTGCCCTTGCAGGTTTCCTGTTTTAARCTGAATGGTTGTGCCAGTCCTTTGCACTGTTTGGGATTGCAGTGCTATGGGGTGTTCTTACAGGTACAGTATCCCCATGGACTGAAGGCAAGTATCACAAATAAAAAAGACAATTAAGGTAATTTTCTAAATTAATCTGCATGTTGGAAGATTTGTAGAAGTACAAGCTGGTGTTGGGGTGTAGGGGGGATGGTGTTTATTCACACAGTTCTCTGACTTTTCTTTCTGGTGCTGAAAGTTGCTGATTTGACTCCTGAGAATTCCTTGGCCTGGATTTCACTCCCAACCAGTCTGGATTTTGATTAGCAATTTATTATCTAAGAAGACRTGGGAGAAGGGGAGCATTTTATTACACAGCTCCAAGTACACAGGTCAAGAGCAGGGATGCTTTAATTTCAAAGAAAATGGTTCCACACAACAGAGGCCAGAACTGTTTTGTTTGCTTGTGGTAAAATTAATTWAAAAAAATTAATTAAAATCCTCTCTTAGAAGAACAGGTGATGATTGGTGCTGGGACATTTGTCTTTGTAGCAAATACCTTTGTGTGCATTTCCACAGAAGAGTCACAAATCAGTCACAAATCTTGGAACAGTCTCAGCAGTTTTTGATTGTGGAAGCCATTAGGGTGATCAATGCCTGCTTTTTAATGTTTTAAATTGTATTGGAAAGTTTATTTTCTGGCCAATTTTGATATCAAGRGCTTAAGCACCACCTGAGGCAGGCAATGGGTTCCCTGCACTCCTCAGGCACCTTGCTCAGGTATGACCCCTTCCCTCCCTCTGCTGAGAAATGCAGGACAGACTGGATTTATCTACCACGGGCACTGGCATTGTGATCCAAGGCTCTGCTCAATCTCCTCATTGTCATCCCATTTCCCCCTCCCCTCCAGATCCTGACAGCAGGCTGGGACGAGCTCGAGTGCCACCGAGTTTTCAACTTCCTCTGGGAGCTGAGCAATTTAGCCCGGAAGGTGCAGACAGTTGTCAGCAGCAAACCAGGTAATCAAAGCAGCCAGGAGTCCCCAAAAATCAAAGTGTGCCAGCACGGGGAAGGCAGGAAATGGCTCTTGATTACTGCAAACCAAACGTGTGTGGAACTGAGAGTGGTTTAGCTCAGCTCAGCCTGGGTTCCTGACTCTCCTGTGTTCTGGTGGCTCTGTGGGCATCCTGCAGTCAGTTCTTGGCCTTCATCTCCATGGATACAGCTGTTTTTAACGCACCAAAAGCAAAGATAAGTGCTTGTGTCTCTGACACTTGTCCTGCAGTTGTSTCGAGAGGCCTTTAGGGTTTTTTGAATCATTCCATTATCAACCCAAAGCATCACTTGTGTCTATACATGCACAGTAACGTGGATTTGACTCTTTCCTACTGTACACCRGTGAAATCAGTGGGAAAGGAACTGATTCAGAAGTAAAATGATGCAGTAAGAAGTGAGGTTTAATATTTCTGAACCCCAGCACTGAGGTGGCACAYGCCTCTCAACAAGTTCTCCCACTGCCCAGCAGGGAACGGGGAATTTCTGTGGAACACTTTATCCATGACCGCATCACCCTTCCTCCTACTGCCCCTTTCTATTGCCAAAAGCCAAAAACCACAGCTAAGAGCCCTTGTGGAGGGTCCATCASTAGATTCCATGGCCTGAATTAGGGCAATGTACCAAAAAGAGCCAAATTCAGGAAAYAAGAGATGAAAACTTAATTAGAATTCTTGCGCAGCGGTAAGAAAACCCCTCTTTCCCTTCCTATAAAGAAGTGATGCTTTGTACTGAACGGAGCCTGGCGTTCCCACCTTGTTCCCGCAGGCAGCGCCCGGAAGCTGGAGCTGCGGATCCGCCTGTACTGCCGCAGCGTCCTGCTCAGCCCCTGGCGGCACCGCAGCGACTCCGCCTTCTGGCTCACGCGCATCCTCAAGCCCTGGCCCATGGTGAACCAGGCCCGCCTGCTCTACATCATCTTCGGGCCCGTGTCCTCCCGCGATGGTGAGCGCCGGGGGGGGGTGTTCGCAGCGTGGGCCCCGGCAAGGGGCTTTYCCAGCGGGATGCAGCGTGGGAAACCCAAATGTCATTGTGTTAGAATMATGGAATGGTTTGGGTCCATCCAGTCCCACCCCTGCCACGKGCAGGGAYGCCTTCCACTAGCCCAGGCTGCTCCAAGCCCCGTCCAACCCGGCCTTGGACACGTCCAGGGATGGGGCAGCCACAGCTTCTCTGGGCAGCCTGTGCCAGGGCCTCYCCACCCTCACAGGGAGGAATTCCTTCCTAAAATCTAATCTAAACCTCCCCTCTGTCAGTTTGAAGCCATTGAAGTCATTGTATTGCCCAGGAAAAAATTGTTCTGCTCGAGCAGACATCTCTAACATTCAGAAAATAAATTAATTATTAGACACACACACACACACATATAAGTTACAATTGAGGTGAAGAAATTAGATAACACCTCTCTTCCTCTATTCTCCCCTGCTTGGGGTAGTCTTAGCTCAAACCCATCTCRAAGAAGCATCCATTTCCCTGAAGGAAAACATGTTTTCTCACTGAATTATTAAACCTGGGTTTCTTTAAGTTTGATTCACGCTGCAACCCCCACTGTCCCTGCTGAAATGACAGATGGAAAGTAATCACGAAGCCTCAGTTGTGTTACCTGAATTCCCCTCCCCTGCCTCTGCTGTGAGGCTCAGTTTAGCAACTTTCTTGTTTAAAAAATGTCACTTAATAGCAGTTGTGATTAATATATTGCTCAGGACACGTGGTTTGGCAGAAAATGATAGAAGGACCGACAGATGAGACCAGTCTGAAGGGTTTAGCTGATGCAATTAAGCTGCTGTATGGTACAGAAGCTAGAGAATGGACAGCAGATGATGTTATCAGTCTTGTGGATGAGCTGTCAGGTGTGTTTTTGCCTTTATCATTAATCCATAGGATTATAGATCCTCACATCCTCCCAATCCASCTGGAAGTGTGCTTCAGACACCTGGGTGGAAACGGGCTGCAAAATTCCTCACAGTAGCTGGGGCTTAATTGGAAAAGTCATCACTGGGAAGCCAGGCTGGGMTGAGAGAAACTCAGTGTCACCTCCACATCCAGGCTGTCTTTCCCCGTGGAGAAATGCTTTAAGAATCCATGCAGGCCTTTGAAACTGAAGTCTTGCCTTGAATTATTAAGCAAACATTGTCCAAACAGGATGTTTGCTCAAAATTCTCCTGAACAATGTCAACAGCTACACTGAGAGTTTTGGCTGTCACAAAGCCAGTGTGGAGAGCTCTAATTATTGCTGGTAGGAATGACTTGTACACTTTCATTGCTCCTCTTTTTGTTCAGAGATGACTGAAATCCTCTCTCTCTCTCATCACAAAGTTGTTCCCCAGGAGTGGCTCATGGAGAACAACGCTCGGCTTCTCCTGCTGAGTGGAAACAGCATCTGCTTCACTTTCATGGCCAGCAAAGCTGTGAATGGCAGAGCTGTGGAGCTGGCCAGGCTCATGGTCTTCATGGCTTTGGTGAGTACAGAGGCTCTTTGCCCCCAAATTTGCTGTCTCAGACTGGCAAATTTCCCCACCTACTCCCACACACCAGGAGTAAGCCCAGCAAGGAGCTGGGTGCTCCTCCACCCTCTCTGCTCCCTGTCCAGCACATTCCTGGAAGCTGGCAAGCCTTGAGGAGAAGCACCACCAGCAAAAGKTTCAGAAGTCCCTTTGTGCCAGCAAGAACAGCCTCTGTGTCCTTGTCACAACCCCTGATTTTCCAGGCCATGGCACAATCGATGCAGAACCGATAGTGAGTGCTGAGATTTGATCTTGCACCACGAAAGGTGTGGGTTTAATACTTCCTTTGCCCTTCAGGTGTGTGAGAAGGACCTGTACTGCATGGACTGGGCAGTGAAAATGATGCAGAAGGTCTGCAAAGTGTTCAGCACTCCCTGGGAGAGAAACAACTTCCTGCAGTGCCTGGAGAACACCTTTGCCCACATGCTCATGGACATGCTGCAGGCAGTGCTGGCTGGTAAGGCTCGGCCTGTGGGCTTGGGCCAGCTCTTGGATCAGGAGCTGGAGCTGATCGTGGCACCCAGGAACAGCCTGTCCTTCCCTCCCTCACCAGGCAGGGCAATCCTGGAGAGCCTGAGGGGTTTTGATAACGTAAAATCATAGAATCCCAGAATCCTGGWATGGTTTGGCTTGGAAGGGACCTTAAAGCTCATCCCATTCCACTCCCTGCCATGGGCAGAGACACCTTCCATTGCCCAGGCTGCTCCAAGCCCCATCCATCCTGGCCTTGAGCACTCCCAGGGATGAGGCAGCCACAGCTTCTCTGGGCAACAAAAATAACCAATCAAATGTCATAACTGGGGAGAACCATTTATTTCAAATGATTTCTCTTGCTCAGGGATTGCTGGTGAATCCAACAGTGTTTTAAAACCCATCCCACCAGAAAGCTGGGCCCAAAGTCCCTTTGGGCTGAGCCTAAACCTGCACCAGCTGCAGTTCAGCCCTGCTGGAGCCTCAAGGCCAATTGTGGTGCTGAGCTGRAACAAGGAACATCCTGCCCAGCTCAGACAGATTTTTGTCTTAGCACACAATTGTTCTTGTCTGTCTCTGGACAGGCTGGGGAAGGAATTTGGGAGTCTCCTGTGTTCCTTCCCAGCTGTCCTGCATCAGGTGCAGTGGCTGATCATAAATCCCAGCACAAAGCACAGGCTGCTGCTTCCCTCTGCTGAGAACTCTGCCTGAGTCAGATTTACCTTCAGAGATTAACTGGGGAAACTCTTTAGCTCTACTCCTCATTTTTCATGGTTTCTTTGCCCTGCCAGGGGAGCATGACGAAGAGGACAGCAGCTTCCTGAACTTGTTCCACCTTGTAAATGCACAGGCAAACTTCCACAAGGAAATCCTGTACATAGCCATGAGAAGCAACAGCAGCACCACCTGAGTTTTATGGACTCCTCCTCTATTCCTGATGGATTTTTCTGGTTTTTTTGAACATTTGCAAAGAAGTGTCCCAATTATTTCTTAATTTCCCGTTCCTGGAGTGGCAGAAGTTAGGACCATCCCTGTCAGTCCAGCTGCATGAGCTCCTGGAGGTGCTGGGGACCTTTGCAGCAGAATTCCGTGTGCTCTGCTCCTCCAGGGAAGCCGGCTGGGGCCTCTCCGTTGGGAACACAAACTGCATTCTTTTCCCACTGTGCATGTTTGCACACACAATAAAAATGACATGGTTTCCATAGTTGATGTGCAGACACCAACTGGAGCATGTTATCTTAGCCCAGAACCCAAAACATTCTCATCTTTTTCGTTTGTTTTCTCTTGGGAGTCGGAGGAGAAAGGGATGGACAGGATTCAGGGAGCACAGCTACATTTTTCCATCTTGCCAGAGTCTCTCTCACTGACTCAGACTCTGTGATGGAAGTGCTCCACAGTTTGTACATTCAGCTTTAGCTAAAGGTGGTTTCTGAAAGAATTCAAGTGCTTTGATCAAGCAAGGCATTTTTTTCCCCCTCAATCTCCRTGTTTTTATAAAGCAGAATAAACTCGAAATCGCTCCCCTTGCCCCAGGTAACAACTGTTGAAGTGTTTCAGGATTTAGCTGAGTTGAAGACACCCATTAAACGCATGTTAAATTAGARCACTGGTTCACTAAATGTATAAATGTTTGCTGCTTGCAGAAGGGTTTGATTTTCTGCTCTGTTGCCTTCAAAACAAAGCCATGTGATGGCAATAAAAGGCACTTACGTTGTGTGTGCTGTTTACAACACGGCTGTTTCCTCCAGGTTGTTACAGAGCTGCTTTCTCCACCTGGATAATCCCTTTCCAAACCTTTCAGGCTTCCTTCAGGACCAGGTGTTACCCGCAGGGACCCACATTTRGCTTGGAAAATGTCGGAAAAGCCGAAGTGGGACCAATTTATCTCAGCTGCCCCCACCTGATTCCATCAGCAACAACCTGGAAGCAGCTCGGGAATTGCTCTGAAGTTTGCGTGTTAAAAATCCTTGTGACGTTTGTGGAATACACAATTCCAGGCAGGATTTGGCTCCGGGATATCCATTGGCGCAGGGTCCTTGCAGGTGCCAGTAGATGGCAGAGGTGAAACCTTCCCCGAGAGCAGCAGCTGCTGGAAAATGCTCGGAACATCCCTTTTYTCCCCTCGCTGTCTGAAGGTGATTTTTAAGGGCGCTGCAACGCCGCGGTTGTGCTATGTGTGATTCCTGCAGGGAGAGAAATTCCAGGCTCGGATTTCTCCTCGGGGAACCCAACGTGTCCGGACTGATCCCTGCTGAACCCAAAATACGAGGAGAGAACACACTTGGAGTGAGAACAGTGACGGGAAAACGCCGCCAAGAAGAGGCGGAATGCTCCAGCCCAGGTCCTTGTCTCTCCCTTTTATCCTCAGGAATGGCTCCCAGTAAATAATCCGGGCAGCTGGAAGCAGGAGAAGGGAGCAGAGCCCCGGCTGTCCCACTGTCCTGCCGTGTTATTCCCGGCCCAGGGGACACGGCAGCCAGGAATTCCAGCCCTGCACAAGGGCTGCCATTATGTGAGCACAGCCACACAGGAAAAGGGAGCTCTTTGATTCCCTGGCAGCAGCCGAGGGAGCTGGAATGGCAGCAGATCCCCAGGAACGGCTCTGCTGTGCGGTGGCTCCCTGTGAATTATTGATGGCTTTATTAATTGTCATTAACTGCTCTGGCTCTGGCACACACAGCACTCASAGGGTGGCTGGTGACAGTTTTTGCCACATTTCCATCAAATGAGGACTTTCCCTCCCACAAGATGGAAGCTCAAACCCACCCGTGTGGTACTACCCTGACCGGTCTGGGTTGAACTGGGAAATTACTCCAATTCCTTTCCCAATTCCCCCCTCGGGTCAGCTGCCACAATTAAACACCAAATGGGGTCCAGGTCCAGAGGAGCTGGGATGGGGATACTTGAGAAAATGGTGATTTTCCCTCTGCTGCCAAATTTTCACTGCTGCAGTGGCTTCCCATCCCTCTTCCCACCCCTCAGCTGCTGGGCTGGGTCTCTTCACCTTCCAGCACGGAGCTGGCGGAGCGAGGCCTGGAGGAAGGGATTGTTCTGCAGAGCTGGCAGCTCTGTGAGGCCTTGGAGGAAGAGAAAATGATTGTTCCTGGTTTCACACTCAGCTGAGTTCCCATTCCACACATTCCTCCTTCCTCACTCTCCCGTAATCCCTGCGGATGTTGGCTTCACACGCAGCCTCGGGAGGGGAGGTTAGTGAGAACATGACTTATGCCTGAAGAAATTCCTCCCAGAATATTTCAAGCTTCTGATTCCCGACTATATTTGGTGGTGGAGTGAGGGAGAAGCGTTTCCTCACCTCCGGGGCTCGGCGGGAGGGATCGCCCTGGGCGGCTCCAAGAACGCGCTCGGGAGAAAATCCCCAACTTGGAGTTTCTCTCGGGACTTTTACTAACAGGAAATTGCAGTGTCAAGCATTCAGCTGGCAGCACTGACCACATCCAGCATTCCCAGGCTCTGAAATCCCTCTTTTTTTTCCCTCTCCTGGAACTCATACCAGCCCATTCCAGCATATCCCGGCCCCSTGCTCTCCCTGGATCCCGTTCTCTCACACACTTGTGTAGTGGCTCCATGGGTAACMAAAGGGGCACGAGTAGTTTTTCCCATTATGGATATTTCAGGTGTTTTTTGCTGAAAAAAATAYATAACCCTGGGAGACACCAGGAATATGAAAATTTTGCCTTCTAGGAGGGTGAAACTTTCAGTCCTTGCCCATGAGTGGCGGTGTGAGGGCAGGGATGGATGCAGGGCTTCATAAAAGGACAGGTAAAAACCTCTGATGCCCCAAATCCCTCCCCAGGCCTCTCCAAGCAGGGAGAAAATGAAGCTCTGAAATGTTCTTTCCATCCCACAGAAATTTCCATCGTGTTAAAAATGTTCCTTTTTCTATCCAAGACCTCCTGGAGCTTCCCCAAACAGCAGAGAGGGACCCGAGTGAGGGTTGGCCACAGCTCAGGGACCTTCCAAATGGGAAAGGCTAGTGGGGACCCCACTGTGCCTGGATCAGGGATCCCTCCCCAGGGACTGCTGCTTGTGCTGGGGGACGCAGAGGTGCCTCAGCCTGGTTTTCCAATCTCTCCCCATTCCCGGGATGCCCTGGATTCCTCCGCAGACGCGGGATTTGCCCCTGGAGCCACGTGTCCCCCATCCCCATGGACGCAGGGGACGCGTTCCGGCATTGACACCAGCAGCCATGTTCCCTCTCCCGTGTCATTCCTCTTTATTCCATTCCCTTCACATTTTTCATGAAAAATAGACGCGATTTTCTGAAATTAAACCCCGGTGACCGAGCCCGGGTGCGCTCATCCCGAGGGGACACCACACACGGGGGGGACGGGAACCTTCCGACCCGCTGGGGACACCGCGTGCGTCACAGGTCCCGGCAGCGGGAACGACACAGGTCCTGGCAGCGGGAACGACACAGGTCCTGGCAGCGGGACACCCCCTCGGAGCCCCCTCTCCTGCCCCCCATTCCCGGCCCCGGCCCCGCCGGCTCCGTGACCCCTCCGTGCTCCGCGCCGGGCTCGCTGAGGTTAACGCCGTTCCAGAAGGCTCCGAGGGACACGCACCGGGCGGAGGCTGTGGAAGAGAAAGGAGAGGCTGTGGAAGAGAAAGAGAAAGGACAGGCCGATCCGAGCCCCCGGGATGCAGCAGCTCCGTGCGGGAGCAGCGCCCGCAGCTCCCCCCCGATCCCGAGACCCCCCCTTTGCCTCCTTAGGAATGACGCCGCCGGGATCCCGTCTGGCTTCTCCCCGGAGCTGTTTCACTTCTCTCCCTCTCGGGAACAAAAGCCGCCGGCTCGCGTTGCAGGGAGCGGCTTTTCCGAGCGGGAAGGGGCCGATAAATCCGGCTGGATGCACAATGGCCGGGGACGAGTGGCCCGGTTTATAAAATCACCCCCGGTGCCCTCCTTCCAGCCAAAGACAACAGCGCTGACCCCAAAACTGTCCCCGGTCCCCCCTCCCCGCACTAATTCCTTCCCACGAAGGAACACCTGGCGGGACGAGGAGCAGCCGGCTCACCTGGACGRCGCTCGGACGGCGAGGCCGGTGCCGAGCCGCATCTTCCCCAGCACCTCCCTAGAGCATGTAGATGATGTAGGAAAGGACGACCAGGCCGATGATGGCGAAAAACATCAGGATGAAAACATCCAGCATGGCGAGGGAGGGAGGAGGCGGCGGGGCAGGGGCTGCGGGGCTGCGGGGCTGCGGGGCTGCGGGCAGGGATGCTGGGCAGAGCGGCCGCTGCGTCCTCCCCTCCCCGCCCGAGCGCGGCTGGCTCCGCTCAGGATGGAGAGATGATGCCGGAGCTCATGGAGCCGCTTTCCAGCAGGCAGCAGGAAAAGAAAGGGATAAAAACACCGGCGGGCAGCCGGGGATCGGCCCAGCCCCGGGGGCCCGCGACCGTCTCCCCCTGCGGGGGGGTTGTTCTGCTTCCTGCTCCTTCCTTCATTCCCAAAGTGCTGCCCGGTTAAGGGGAAGCCCAAGGGGATGGGAACACCCCCGTTTGCAGCTGGGAACGGGCTCATCCTTTGGGGAAAGGAGGAAAAATGAGCGTTGGCCGTGGCAAAGCCACACCAGGACCATTCTGAACTCACCTTCCAGCCTGGTGCCCCCGGGGTGTCCCTTTGCCTTCCATGTCACACACGGAGCTGCTTTATTGTCCTTGTCTTTTTCACTGGTGCTGTTGGTAAATAACATCCTTCCCCACACCCCTGCCAGATGTTTTTTCCCCGCTGTTAAACACTGAAAATCCCACCTGCAGAGGCTGAATTCCCAGGGCTCCRCGCAAACCAGGGGAAGCACCTTGGCTGCAGCGAGGCTCCAAAACACATCCCTGGGCTTCCAGCCGCGCCAGAAGCAGGGGATGAGCCAAGGAGCCGCATCCCAGGTGGATCCTCAGGGATGCCAGCGTTTCCCAGTCTCRGGGGGGGGTCAGGTGAGATGAAAACCCCAGCTCTGGCAGCCCCCCCTTGCCCCCAGATCCTCACCGTGTCCCAAGGAAGCAGGAAAACGGCCGGAAAAGCGACCGCAATCAAAGCCAGCACAATCAGCAGGTAAAAATTATACTTTTATTTTTAATCCGAGTAAACCGGGAAGAGAATCGGTCGGGTTGTTCCATTCCATGGTTGGTTTTTTTATTCATTTTTTTTATTTTTTTTGGATAAAAAGGCCAAATAACTTTTTTTTTTTTATTGGTGGGTGCTCAGCCCAGGAAGGAGGACACAAGGACAAACCCCAATCAAGCGACGGATCCCGAAGAAAAACACGTTCTAAGCTCAGCACTGAGACGCAACCAGGGAAGCTGGGATGGACGGGGTCTATTTTACACGTGATGAGAAGCAATCGAGCTTTTAATTTTTTCCTCCTTTTTTTTTTTTTTTTTACTATTTCATTTATTTATTTATTTTAAATACAGGTTTAGGTGCTTTTCAGCTATGAAAAAAAGGCAAAAAAGTGCATAAGTTGAGAGAAAAGGCAGAAATCAAGCAGTAAAAGAGGTTTGTTTCCCATGGCGGGGGAGAAGGGRCAGGGCACGGGAGGGGAGAGTTAGGGACAATGGTTTCCAGGTAGGATTAAAAAAAGGTCTGTATCCCAAAACGGAATTGATGTGTTATTTGGTCCATTAAAAAACGGTTTATTCACATTGATGCTCCCCCCCCATTCCCAGACAAGAACGTGATTAGCAGAGGATTAGCAGGGAGCTGCGGATCCCCCCCTGCCCGGCCGCCCCCCTCCCTGCCCTTGTGCTCCTTGTTTTAGCACCAGCCGGGATTCCCATCCCAGACAGCCCATCCTGGGGTCCCGAGGTCACCCCGAATCCCTGTCGCTCTCCCCCCATCCCGCTGCAGCTGGAGTCCCTTTTCCCGGGACTTTTTCCCGTCCCCTTTTCCCGGCGGATCTCTGCCCTGCCAGGAACCCCCTTCCCGCCGCTCCAGCTGCCCCTGATCCCGCTCACCCCAACCCCAGCACCATCCACGGCCCYGCCCTGCAGCCCCCCGTGCCCTGAGGAAGGGATGTGTCCCCAAGGACGTGTTCCCAACAGAACCAAGGAATGTCTCGACGCAGCCGCTTTGGTCCCTGTATTCCCTCTTTTCCTTCAGGAATAGCAAAGGCGGCGCTTTCCCCCTGGATGCATCCTGACCCCACAGTCCAGCCCGGCAAGGGGACACCACCACTGTCCCAAGGTCCTGCTTCAGTGACCCTACAGAGAATCCCACTCCTCCCTCCTGCTCAGGCTTCCAGTTATACCTGACCCCGACCAGCCCCGGGAGCTCCGGAGCCCGGAGGAGAAGGGGACAGGGATGTGCTTTGAGATTTTGGTCCATGACACGATTCCAAGTGGTCCCAAAAGCTGCCACCACCGCTGGGAATGAGAGGTGCAGGGTGGCTCGGGGTGCCAAATCACTCCAGAGCACGGTGGCAGAGGGGGAGGATCCTCCACACCCGGCCGAGAGGAGCCACAGGGATGGGGGCTGATCCTGCTGGCTCCCCAGACAGGTGGAGGGCTCAGGAGGATCCCAAAAACCCGGCAGCAGCAGGAGAAAAGCRGGAAAATTCTGGGTGAGAGGAAGAGGCTTCCCCAGGGAACTCCCAGACCCTGGCCCAGAGGAAGCTGGAGCTGCAGGGGGGCTCATCCCAGCTCCAGGGGGGCTCATCCCACCTCCAGCCCTCCAGCTGGAGCAGCAGCCCCCAGGAAAAGCAACACCACGGCTGCTCCTTCTCCAGAGGGATCGGGGCAGCCACAGCCCGAGGCAGGAGCAGCCAGAGCCGCTTCCAGGGCTGCCCGGAGCAGCTGCTTGGAATCCCGAGGAGATTTCAACTGTAAATCCCTGTTTCAGATTTCAACTGTAAATGTTTTCCTGCTTTGAGGATTGAAGGGAGCAAAGATTGAGTGGAAATYGCGCAGGGAGAAGCCACGGGATGAGCCGGAGTGGGGCAGGCGGAGGCTGCCAGCCCTTCCCTGCATCCCAGGGCGCCCTCGGGATGAGCATCCCTCACCCCACCCGCACCGACAGCGCTGCCCATCCCTGCCAGGGCGGGGGGAATTTGGTCCTAACACGGTCTGTCCCTCCCATCGCTGCCATCCCGGCAACCCCGGCCGCTTCCCCCGGCCGGGAAACGCCGGAGCGCCCGGGAGGGCCGGAGAGGAGGGAGAGCCAAGGAGCTGGAAAAGCCGCGGGGAGGTCGGATCCATCCCCACCCCGCCCCGCACGGCCCCTCGGTCCCCACGGGGCTACCACGAAGCGAAACCGGCGAGACAAACCGGAGGCGGCTGCGGGCACAACGGGAACTCCGGGGGCGGAGCGGGCGGAGAAGGGACGGGGGAGACGCGCGCGCGGGCGGGGGGCGCGGGCACGGGCCGGGGGCTCGGCGCCGGCCCCCGGGGCTCAGATGGCCTCCACGTAGTTGGCCGGGAGCATGCCCGTGTCCCCCGTGCGCTCCACGGTGCCGTACATCCAGCCGTCGTCGATCTGCTGCACGTTGATGATGGTGTCGCCGTCCTGGAACGAGACCTCGTCCTCGTCGGCAGCGTTGTAGTCGTAGACGGCGCGGAAACGCTTCTGGGGGGACACGGGGGTCACTGCCTGTCCCCGCACAGGGACACGGGGTCATTGCGTGAACCCCACACAGGGACA
>JACAXG010000198.1:857195-868307 GCA_018881555.1 Amblyornis subalaris
GGGACAGGGGGATCACTGGCATGGTCCCCAACACAGAGACAGAGAGGTCACTGGCGTGGTCCCAACACAGGGACACAGGGGTCACTGCAAGGTCCCCACACAGGGACATGGGGTCACTGCATGGTCCACACAGGGAAACGAGGTCACTGCATGGTCCCCCCACAGGGACAGAGGGGTCACTGCACGGTCCCTCTGCAGGGGACGGGGGGCCACTGGTAGAGCTGGGGGACAGGGGGGTCACTGCGTGGTCCCAACATAGGGACAGGGGGGTCACTGGCATGGTCCTTCTCCAAAGGACAGAGGGGTCACTGGCAGAGGCTCAGCACAGGGACAGAGGGGTCACTGCACGGTCCCCACACGGGGACAGGGGGGTCACTGGCATGGTCCCCACACAGGGACACAGGGTCACTGCGTGGTCTCTCTCCAGGGGACACAGGGATCACTGGTACAGCTGGGAGACAGAGGGGTCATTGGCATGGTCCCCACACAGGGACAGAGAGGTCACYGGCACAGCCCCTCCTTGGGGACAGAGAGGTCACTAGCACAGCCCTGCCGCAGGGACAGAGGGGTCACTGGCACAGCCCTTCCTTGGGGACACAGGGGTCACTGGCATGGTCCCACCACAGGGACAGGAGGGTCACTGGCACAGCCCTTCCTTGGGGACACAGGGGTCACTGGCATGGTCCCACCACAGGGACAGGAGGGTCACTGGCACAGCCCCACCCTGGGGACACAGGGGTCACTGGCACAGCCCCTCCCTGGGGACAGAGGGGTCACTGGCACAGCCCCCCCCTGGGGACACAGGGGTCACTGGCACAGCCCCTCCCTGGGGACAGAGGGGTCACTGGCACGGTCCCAGCACAGGGACACAGGGGTCACTGGCACAGCCCCGGCCCAGCCCCAGCGCTGCAGTCTGAGGTGTCACCACCTGTCAGTGCTGCCACATGTGACTCATTCTGCTCCCTTTAGGGTCAAGGTTAAGTTTGTCGATCCTACAAGGACTGAGCACAGCTCGGTGTCACTGTGGGCAGTGTGGCTGTTACTGACCAGAGAATTGATACAGGGTGGGAGGGGTCACGTCTGCAGTTGGTGTGACAAGGTGGTGCTGCCCCTTCCAGGACAGCAGAGTGATGCCAAACTAAATCCTGGAATCGCCATGGCTGGAAGTRACCTTAAAGATCACTTTGTTCCATGGGCAGGGACACCTTCCAGGAGCTCAGGCTACTCAAATCATCCAGGAGCCTCCTTGCCCTATGCAAACAAATCCTCCCACGCTGCTAAAAAMCCCCCCAAACCCAGGAAAAGCCATGCAACCAAAAATAAAGTTTGCATCTGCCTCGGGAAGCACGGGCACAAACTCATCTCAGGATCTGGGATGCCAGAATTCCACGGGCAAAGTCAGGAGTTCAGCAGATCCATGGCATGGATCCTCACCATCCTCACGATCTCCTACACTTCACCAGCTCCCACCCTCCCCCACAAGCAGGTGGTTGCCAAAACCCCTCTAAGCACGGGGGAGATACAACAGGAGGAGTGGGAATCGGAGCGGGAATTCCAGGGAGCATTCCAACACCTGCGTTTCGGGGGGCTCGGAGCGCGCTGGATCCGGGAGGTTCTCGGTGCCAAAACCGAGCATCCGGCCCTTTCCAAACTGCTTTTCCCAGGGCTGGGGATGCAGAGGGAACCCCCCGGGGGTGGGCAGCTGCGTGGGCCGTACTCACCCCSCCTCCGGCCGGGGCGTTGCGCTGCGTGGACGCCGGTGCCGCCGGCTCCTTGTATCCGTAGGATTGGGACGCCGGCTGCTGCTGCTGCTGGTAGACTGCGGAGGGAAGGACGGATCCATGAACTGGGATGCGAGGGATGCAGAAAAGCCCCTTAAGAGGTGCCACGTGCCCCCTGCCCCACCTGGGTTGCTGGGCTGGACGTGGTGGGAGGGCTGGTGCTGCTGCTCCGCCGGTCTCCGGTAGCTGCTGCTCTCCTGGGAATTCCTGCGCTCCGGCTCGGAGCCCTCGCTGGGGCTGGGGCCCATCCTGCTCCGCTCGAACTCCTCGTGGTACTTGATCTGCAGTGGGGGGGGGACGGGGGGAGGGGTCACGGCTGGGCCCTGGAGCAGCTTCTCCCGGGGGACAGGAGGAAACGGCCTCAGGGGAGGTTTAGGGTGGATATTGGGATAACTCCTCCACAGAAAGGGGGCCAAGCACCGGCAYAGTCACCTGGAAGTGTTAAAAACCCACGTGGATGTGGCACTYGGGGACGTGGGTTAGGGGTGACACRGCAGGGCTGAGTTAAGGGTTGGACTTGGTGATCGTGGAGGGCTTTTCCAGCCTGACTGATTCCAGGATCCTCCACCCCATCCCAGCTCTTTTTGCTACCAAGGACTCAGCATCAGCCACTCCAGCAATCCTGGGGGGGCTTCTTCCCCCAAATCCCCCCCCCAAACCACTTGGAGCTCGGGCCAGTCTGTGGCACAGACAGGAGGAGGTGCCAGTGTCCCGCGGGTGGGATAYGGAATTTTTCCAGGATGAGACGCAACACCAGATGCGCCTCCCAAGCCACGGGAACAGAGAGGAAAAGCCCCTYTAGGAATCCCCCACTGCGGCCCCCGAGCCTGGTGTGCAATCCCCAACCCCGGGGGGGCGGGAGGGAAGGGTTAACCCAACCAGCACGGGTAAAAATTAACCCCCTGCTGTTAACGGATGCGTTCCCACCGGGAATGTGGTCCACGTGCTGGTTAAACAGTGACGGAGCGAGCAGGAGCTGGGCACGGGCACAGCCTGGAGCGGGAGCACCCCGAGGGCAGACCCCACTGCCCTGCCTGCTGTGGSGACCCCCAGGAGGCTGGGAACAGCCTCGGGATCAGGGACAGCCTCGGGATCAGGGACAGCCTCGGGAGCAGCCCCCAGGACGGGCTCAGGCCGTGCCCAGCTCCATTCCCAGGAGGATTTCCCCCCCTGCACCCAGCACCGAGGGCGCTTTGGGGCACGGCCCCGCCTTCCCTGCCCTGCTCCTGCCCCTGGAGCTGGAATGCCGGGGCTGAGGCAGACGCTCCGCAGGGCCAGGGTTTGTCTCTGTGTCTTCCCTAAGTGGGTCACGGCCACCCCAGGCTGGCAGCCAGACAGGGAAGCTGCTGGGAACGGCTGGGAGAGGGAGAGGGGGCTGAGCACAGGCACCAGGGCTCTGCTCTGGGATTTCACGCCCCCAAACCGCCCCAGATCCCCCCCAAAGGCAGCCCCCAGCCCCACTCCAGGGAAGCTGCCAGCTCAGAGCCCACGGAGAAGCTGCTTCAGGGAGAATCTTCCGGCTCAGATCCCATTCCCAAGCCTTCCCCAGCCCACGCTGCCCTGGGGTTTGGTGTGTCCATCCCATCCCGCTGCTCCCCGAGGAGAGACCGGTGTTTGCCAGGGAGCTGCACAATGGGAGCTGAAGTAGAGGGAATAAAGAGGGAATAAACACCTCCCTCCTGCCCTGCTGGGGCTCCTGGGGTCTGTGTGGGAGCTCCCACTGTGGCACAGGCCCCATCCTCCCTCTCCCCGCATTCCAGACCCCTTCCCTGGCYGCTCCAGGAGCAGCCAACAGCCCCACCCCAGGCTCTGTGTCCCCCCAGGGTGGGATTTCCACGGATGGAAAAGCAGGAGCAGCTCAGGGCGCTGCAGGGCCGGGAGCAGCAGAGGAGCTCGGAGCTCRTGGTTTCTCAGGGAAAGGGGCGACCGAGCAGGGAGAATCCAGCCCTGTCCCTTCCCAGGAGCTCTGGGAAGGAACACTCCTGGCTTTCCCCAGCAGCCCGAGGGGAAGGAGCTCCCTGTGCTCCCCCGGGGTGGGGGCAGGGGGCGGGTTTGGGTTTGGGTTTGGGTTTGGGCAGGGACAGCCACGCCCGCCGCTCCTGGTGCCGCAGCCAGACGTGCATCCCGTGCATCCCGTGCATCCCTGTGCATCCTCCTGCTTCTCCATGGCAACCACGAGCCATCCACACACACACACACAGAGCAGGCAGGGAGAGCAGGAGAGGGACTGAGCCCCTCGGGGCACAGCAAACCCYTGCACGTGGGGCCTGTGCAGGGACAGGGGTGGGGATTGACGATCCCTGTGGGCTCCTTCCAGCTCAGGACATTCCTTGATTCCAGGTGCTGCGGTTTCTGGTGGCAACCAGGGCTGGATGGAGCTGCCCCCGGTCCACACCTGTCCCCCCCATCCCAAATGCCACGTCCTGCTGCTCCCTCCTTCCTTCTCRCAGCTCGAGCCCCTCGGACACCCCGACACGGAGGAGCCGGGAGAGGGGCAGGAGCTGCCCAGGCAAACAGGCTGGAGGGATTAACTCCGCCAGGATCCCAGGATTCCGCCATTCCRGGCTGGTTGTCGGCAGCTGCCAGAGCCTGGTCCCCTCCCGGGTGCCCCCCCCTCCCCGGCCCCGGGGAGGTCACGGCAATGTCAGGGCAGGGAGGAGAAGCCACTCACGTTGCTGATCTGATCCTGAGTCTTTTTGATCCTCTGCAGCTCCGGGGTGTCGGCCACCACGCTGAAGCCTTTCCCCTTGTTCTTCTCAAACTCCTCCTTGTAGCGGATCTGGGGACAGAGGGGGAAAATCGGATTTAAACCCCGGGGGAGAGCGGGAGAGCACAGAGCTGGCTCCAGCCACAACTCCTCGCCGTGACCCACCGCACCAGGGCTCCTGCCTCGCCCAGGAGYGTTCCCCGGGAATGGGAAAAGGGAGTTGACAAGAGCTCCAACACCCCAACAGCTTCCCTGAGCCTGCAGATTGGTTTCCCTTTCGGTTGGGGTCACTCGGGTTTGCCCTCAGCTTCCTGTGGGCACCAGCACGCCCCGGTCACACCCCACGGAGCAGCTGCTCCACGGATTGCCCCTCCAAGGGAGTTTCCAGCCACCTCTGGGCAGGAAAGCACCCGGCACGGAAGCAGAGGGCGGAGGCTCAGTTCCGCCTGCCAGCCCCGGGCATCAGCGCCGCTTCCCCTCGCAGCCCGGAGCTGCCGAGTCCCCTTTGCCTTGGCTTTTTGCCCTTTTGAACGGTTTCAGGACYGGAGCTGCCGGCTCCCCACGGAGTGGTGCGGAGAGCCCCGGCCCAGATGTGCTCCGGGGCTTGGAGTCCAGGTCCCTGCAGGACTCTGACCCCGCCGAGGCACCCCGAAGCAGAAGCAGCTCCCGCAGAGGCTCCAACCCAACCGCGGCCGCGGCAGCTCCGAGGAAGGGGGAAGGAAGCACCGGGGCCGTGCCAGCTCCCGCRTCCTGCCGGCCGCAGACCCCCCCGGCCCCTCCACCCTCCTCACCGGGGCCTGACCCTCCCGCCAGGAGCGGCCTCTGCCCGTGTGGGTCGGGAAGAGCCCGAGGGGGCCGTATCCGTGCCTTTCCCGTGGATTCCCCCTCCCCGGAGCTCCCCYGGGGCGCCGGGGGTGGCTCCGCGCTGTCCCTGCCACGGAAAGGTCAGCGGGCGCTCTCACGCGAGCGGCTCATCCCGCCCGGACGCAACCCGGGAATGATGCTCATCCCGCCCGGAGCTGCTGGGGGAAGCTGCTCCGATGGACAAGGCTGGGAGAGCAGCCAGGGAAGCAGGGAAGCGCTCACCCGGGCACAGGGAGCAGGCACCGGGGCCCGGCCAGCGCCGGCAGCTTCCCCAGAGCCTTCCCGGGAAGCCGGGCTGGAGATTTTGGGATCGGGGCTGTGCTTCCCGATCCCACAGCTGGGAGGGAGCGTGGCGGGATGGGGCCGGATTAATGGGGCTGGGTTAATGGGGCTGGATTGATGGAGCTGGATTGATGGGGCTGGATTGACAGGGCCGGATGGATGGGGCTGGATTCACAGGGCTGGATCCATGGGGCTGGATTGATGGGGGTGGATTGATGGGGCCGGATTCATGGGGCTGGATTCATGGGGCCGGATTGATGGGGCTGGATTGATGGGGCTGGATTGATGGGGCTGGATGGATGGGGCTGGATTGATGGGGCTGGATTGATGGGGCTGGATTGATGGGGCTGGATTGATGGGGCTGGATTGATGGGGCTGAATGGATGGGGCCAGATTAATGGGGCTGAATGGATGGGGCCAGATTAATGGGGCTGGATTCATGGGGCCAGATTCATGGAGCTGGATTGACGAGGCTGGATTGATGGGGCCGGGTTGACGGGGCTGGATCCATGGGGTTGGATTGATGGGGCCGGATTCATGGAGCTGGACTGACGAGGCTGGATTGACGGGGCCGGATTGATGGGGCTGGATCCATGGGGCCGGATTGATGGGGCTGGATCCATGGGGCTGGATTSATGGGGCTGGAYYCATRGGGCYGGAYYCATGGGGCTGGATYCATGGGGCYGGATCCATGGGGCTGGATTCCCCACACCCGCACTCCCCTGGACCTCCCACGCTCCTGCTCCTCCTCCAGACCTCCCAGCTCTGCCTCCCAGCCAGCGCCTCCGGCTGCGCCTGGAAACACCTTTGGGGAAAGGCTGCCAAGGATTCTGCAATATTTGGAGGAGCCAAGGCACACCCCCCACGGCCATCCCGGCCCTCCGGAGCGGGGCAGGAAGAATCCAAGGTGCTGTGCCCAGGTCAGGCCCCTCCACGGAGCAGAAGGACACAGGAAAGAGGAGATTTCCAGGGAAAATGAGGCGCTGTGGGTTCTGTGGTTGCCGAGGGGCTGCAGGCTCGGGCCAGCTCCCTGTGCCCCACATCCCATCCAGCCCTTCCAGGAGGATGGGAGGGTTTGGGAAGCACAGAACCCACAGCTTGGGAGGTTTTCTGGGAGCAGGGAGCGACGCCAGACTCCAGGCAGAGCTGGGCCGGCTGCACGGTACGGACACCCCAAAACTCTCCAGCACGGCATTCCCACTCCCTGTGCTGCAAACCAGGAGAACCCAAGCCCTGGGATCACGTCAGAGCTCTGGGACCACGTCGGAGCCCCCACAGCTCCCCCACGGCCACGGGGGAAGCACAGAACCCTGGGAGAGATGGGATGCTCCACCTCCCGCACATTTCTGACTCCAGTGTGACCTTGGAAAGCAAAAATCCTAATGGCCCACGGCTCAGTGACCCTGCAGAGCCCACYCGGGGCACTGCCACCCCCACAGCAYGAACAGGGACCTGTTTTGGGGCAGAAAGCTCCGTTTGGAAGCAGAAAGAGCAGGAGAACAAAGTTTTGCTTCCTGGGGGAAAGG
Source organism: Amblyornis subalaris (assembly GCA_018881555.1). NCBI lineage: Eukaryota > Metazoa > Chordata > Aves > Passeriformes > Ptilonorhynchidae > Amblyornis > Amblyornis subalaris. Next base: position 864,356 of record JACAXG010000198.1, read on the forward strand.
ACAATTTGAACTTCCCAGAGCGGGAAGGAGCAGCCCAGGGGGTTTGGAGCAGCAGGGATGGGGAACCAAAGGTTAACTGAGCTGTGAGAATTCCAGGCTGGAAAGACAAGGAATCACCAAGCGAGAAGCCAATCCCAGGGCCAGACAGTTCCTCTGGTAAATTCCTTATTTTCACCCTCCTGAATCCTCCCAYTTCCACCTCCCTTGGCTTTTCACCCCTCTGATGCTCGGGATGCAGGAATTCAGCCCTAAAAAGCCACCAGGCCGCATCCCCACGATGGGAATCATCTACCAGTAATGAAACAGGCCCCAGCRTGGATTTTCCCAGGGGAATTGCTCCCTCCGCGCCGGGAAGGAGCAGGACSATGTGCGCATCCACGCGTTATCCAAAGGGAGCCGGAGAAAACCCTTCACGCGTCACAGCCCAGGCACATCACGCCCTCCCCGCCGGCACCGAGGTGACAACCGAGCTCCCAGAGGAGCTGGCACGGCAGGGACAGGATCTGGGATGCGCCTCCCACGCACGGGACCCTCCGGCAGGAAGGGCCGCGCCCAAATCCCCCCCGGAAAAGGCTCGGGAAAGGCGGCGCAGGACGGGAACCTGCAATTTCCCTGCCRCACGTGGGCTTGGCGCGGCAGCCCGCGGGCACGGAGCTGTCGCTTTGGGGACACTTTTAGCCACGCAGGACATCATTATCCAGCAGCTCCCGGAACAGGAGACGCCTCCTCGGGGACACAAATAGAGGAGACGGGGGAGTGACACGGAACCGCTGCGGGCCCTGCCACCCCAGCCCTGCCACCACCCTGGCCCTGCCACCACCCCGGCCCTGCCACCACCCTGGCCCTGCCACCCTGGCCCTGCCACCACCCCGGCCCTGCCACCCTGGCCCTGCAGGTGGCCAGTGTCCCATCCCTGTCATCCTGTTCCTGAAGGTGCCCAGCACCCCATCCCTGTCACCCCATCCCTGTCACCCCATCCCTGTCACCCTTTCCCTGTCACCCCATCCCTGCAGGTGCCCAGCATCCCATCCCTTTCATCCCATCCTTGAAGGTGCCCAGAACCCCATCCCTGTCACCCCAGCCCTTTCACTCCATCCCTGTCACCCCATCCCTGCAGGTGCCCAGAACCCCATCCCTTTCACCCCATCCCTGTCACCCCGTCCCGGCACATCCCCAGCACCCTATTCCTGTCACCCTGTCCCTCTCATCCCATCCCTGAAGGTGCCCAGAACCCCATCCCTGTCACCCCATCCCTGTCACYCCWTCCYTGTCACCCCATCCCTGCAGGTGCCCAGAAACCCATCCCCGTCACCCCATCCCTGTSACYCCTTCCTTGTCACCCCATCCCTGCAGGTGCCCAGCATCCCATCCCTTTCACCCCATCCCTGCCCATGCCCAGCAMCCTATCCCTGTCACCCCTTCCTTGTCACCTTTTCCTTGTCACCCCATCCCTGCAGGTGCCCAGAACCCCATCCCTTTCACCCCATCCCTGTCACCCCGTCCCGGCACATCCCCAGCACCCTATTCCTGTCACCCTGTCCCTCTCATCCCATCCCTGAAGGTGCCCAGAACCCCATCCCTGTCACCCCATTCCCGCACATGCCCAGCATCCTGCTCCTGTCACCCTGTCCCTGTCACCCTGTCCCTGTCACCCCATCCCCGTGCACCCCTCGCTGTCCCAGCCACACCAGAGCAGGGCCGTGGGGTATTTTGGTGGAGGAAACAGGGAATCAACTCCTCGGGCATCATTCCCAAGGATCATTCCCATCTCTCCAGCCCCACAGGAGCCGTCTCCAGAGGAACGGGCCGGGGAGAATCCGTGACCCCCCAGCAGCTCCAAACCTCCGGCCCAGGRCGCAGACCCAGCAAATTCCCTTCTCCCACTGCAGGGACACGGCCCCAGCAGCTGGGCCGTGGCTGGGTTTGGTGACAAATCCCGGCTGGAAGGTGAGACGTGAGCATTCCCAGAACCCTGATCTCACTCCAAGTGGAATTTTCCTGCRGGATGCACAGGCTGCCTGTCCTGGCACTGTTTGCTGGGATGAGCTCTTTGGGTGGCACTGGAGGTGGGACTTCTCCAGGAGCCTCTCCCTGTCCCAGCTCCAGTTGCTCCCGTTCCTTTGCAGGACTCTGAACCCTCCTGGTGGCCCTGGCAGGGCTGGAATGACCAATCCCAATCCCAATCCCACCCCCAGGGCTCTGCTCCTGGATTCAGCACAGGGGATGGTCAGGGAAGCAGAGCAGCTGCTGGGGCTCCAGCTGGAGTGCTCCAAGGAACACAAATGTTTGGGGCTTGGAAAACGGGAGACTCCCTTTGTGGGCAGAACAAAGGCAGAAGGAATTAAGATCTTAATCTGGAGCGTGTTTGGGATCCAGCCCGCCCCGGGCTCCGGGTGATCCAGTCTGGCAGCTTCCACCTGGATCAGCTTTACCACCTCCCTGTCTTCCGCATCCCACCCCTCCTGGATCCCACCCCTCCTGGATCCCACCCCTCCTGCATCCCATTCTCCCTGTATCCCACCCCTTCTCTATCCCACCCTCCTGTATCCCACCCCTCCTGCATCCCTCTCCTCCTGTATCCCACCCTCCTGTATCCCATTCTCCCTGTATCCCACCCCTCCTGCATCCCACCCCTCCTGTATCCCAGCCCTCCTGCATTCCATTTGCTCTGCATCCCATCCCTCCTGCATCCCTCTCCTCCTGTATCCCACTTCTCCTGTATCCCACCCTCTTGTATCCCATCCCTCTTGCATCCCACCCCTCCTGCATTCCACCCCTCCTGCATCCCAACCCTCTGTATCCCACCTCTCCTGCATCTCTCCCCTCCTGCATCCCTCTCCTCCTGTATCCAACCCTCCTGCATCCCTCTCCTCCTGTATCCCATCCTCCTGCATCTCTCCCCTCCTGCATCCCATCCCTCCTGCATCCCAACCCTCTGTATCCCACCCCTCCTGCATCCCATTCTCCCTGTATCCCATCCCTCCTGCATCCCTCTCCTCCTGTATCCCACCCCTCCTGCATCCCATTCTCCCTGTTTTCCATCCCTCCTGCATCCCTCTCCTCCTGTATCCCATCCTCCTGCATCTCTCCCCTCCTGCATCCCATCCCTCCTGCATCCCAACCCTCTGTATCCCAACTCTCCTGCATCCCAACCCCCCTGCATCCCATCCCTCCTGCATCTGTCTCCTCCTGTATCCCATCCCTCCTGCATCCCATTCTCCCTGCATCCCTCTCCTCCTGCATCCCTCTCCTCCCGTATCCCACCCCTCCTGCATCCCATTCTCCCTGTATCCCACCCCTCCCGTATCCCACCCCAGCCCTCCTGCAGGGGCTCTCCCCTCTCCCAAAGGCGCAGCCCCCGCCCGGCACCCACAGAACTCCTCTCTGCAGCCCATCCCGGCGGGAATGCAGCACGGAAAGGATCCTGCCCCTCCTCCGACGCGCAGCCCCGGGGGCAGGAGGCTCTTCCATCCCTGGGCTATCCCAGCTCCATGCCCCGAAGCCCGGGATGGACACGGCTGCTCCCATCCCAGGGATACAGGAGGGTTGGGATACAGGAGGGGTGGGATACAGCAGGTTTGGGATACAGGAGGTTAGGATACAGGAGGGTTGGGATACAGGAGGTTAGGATACAGGAGGGTTGGGATACAGGAGGGTTGGGATACAGGAGGGTTGGGATACAGGAGGGTTGGGATACAGGAGGGTTGGGATACAGGAGGTTAGGATACAGGAGGTTAGGATACAGGAGGGTTGGGATACAGCAGGTTTGGGATACAGCAGGTTTGGGATACAGCAGGTTTGGGATACAGGAGGGCTGGGATACAGGAGGGTTGGGATACAGGAGGGTTGGGATACAGGAGGGTTGGGATACAGGAGGTTAGGATACAGGAGGGTTGGGATACAGCAGGTTTGGGATACAGGAGGGTTGGGATACAGGAGGGTTGGGATACAG
>JACAXG010000198.1:883470-898027 GCA_018881555.1 Amblyornis subalaris
CAGTATTAACTGGTTTAATACCAGTATTAACTGGGGGTTTGATCCCTGGTTTATTACCGGTATTAACTGGTTTAAAACCAGTATTAACTGGGGGTTTTAACCMCTGATTTAAYACCAGTATTAACTGGTTTAACACCAGTATTAACTGGGGGTATAACCCTGGTTTAACATCAGTATTGACTGGTTCAGTATCAGTTTTAACTAGGGGTTTGATCCCTGGTTTAATACCAGTATTAACTGATTTAATACCAGTATCAACTGGGTGTGTAACCCTACTCTAACACCAGTATTAACTGGATCAATACCAGTACTAACTGGGRKTGTAACCCTGCTTTAACACCAGTATTAACTGGATTAATACCAGTATCAACTGGGGGTGCACCCCCCAGTTTAACACCAGTATTAACTGGGTCTGACCCCCAGTTTAACACCAGTATGAACTGGTTTAATACCAATATTAACTGGGGGTGTAACCCCAGTTTAACACCAGTATGAACTGGGGGTGTAATCCTAGTTTAACACCAGTATTGACTGGTTTAATACCACTGTTAACTGGGGGGGTGACCACTCTTAATACCAGTATTAACTGGTTTAATACTAATATTAACTGGGGGGTGTAACCCTGCTTTAACACCAGTATTAACTGGATTAATACCAGTATTAACTGGGGGTGTAACCCTCAGTTTAACACCAGTGTTAACTGGCTTAATACCAGTATTAACTGGAGTGTGAACCCTGCTTTAACACCAGTATTAACTGGTTTAATACCAGTATTAACTGGGGGGGCGACCACTCGTTTAAAACCAGTATTAACTGGTTTAATACCAATATTAACTGGGGGTGTAACCCTGCTTTAGCACCAGCATGAACCGGATTAATACCAGAACTGGGGGGTGACCCCTGCTTTAACACCAGTATTAACCAGGGGTGCACCCCCTAGTTTAAGACCAGTATTAACCGGTTTAACACCAGTATTAACTGGGAGTGTAACCCTGCTTTAACACCAATATTAACCAGGGCTGTGACCCTTCCGTCCAGGCCTTCACCTGCCTCCCAAAACCACCCCGGCCCAGCAAGGCAGGAGCTCCTGGAGCGCTCAGGGTGCCCCACAGCGCCCGTTCCAGGGTGGGGACCGGCGTTCCAGAGGGATGACCACCCAGGAATTCCATCCCCCACCCCATCCCAGGCCCCCCCCCACCGGAGCAGGGACTCACGCGTTGCAGTACGGCTTCTTCTCGTAGCCCTTGTAGTTCTTCATGTTCAGGGTCATCTTGCAGGTCTCGCAGTGGAAACAGGATTTGTGCCAGAACTGGAACACACAGAGCACAGCCCTCAGCGCCAGCGATCCCAAAACCGGGCCACGTCCCGCCGGAATCCCGCSATGATTCCCCACCCAGCCGCTCCCGGGACGGCGGCCGCGACCCCGGGAAAACGCGGAGCGCGGGGAACATCCCGGCCGATTCAGGATAAAATTCCATCTCCCCCCATCTYCCCAATGGGTTTATCCCAGAGAGGGAAGCACCCCGCTTCCATAGCTCCAGGAATTCCCGGGTGGGAGAAGCTGCTTCTCCAAGAGGCACGAGTGACACCTCAGCAGGGCCTTTGAAGGCTCCAAAGTTGCTGCTTTGGGGTTTTTTCTGGTGCTGTTTGCCCGGTGACAGCCAGAAGAGCAGGTCAGGTCAGGCTGCACGAGCCAAGGAGGAAAAGGTTCTCATGGGAAGCAGACACGGATCCAAGGATGAAGACRCAGCCCCAAAATCCAGCCCATGACCCCGCACCCTGGGCTGTGACACCCAACAAACCCTAAAGGAACACTTTAAGGTTCTTTTTCAGGGCTGCTCTTCAAGGAATTATCCCCACTTGGCACTGAGCTGGCCCCAGTGGCTCCCCAGGCTGGAAGGAGCCTGAGGAGAACAGCTCAGAGCTGCTCCCAAGGGATTAAAGGTTGGATTTGATGATCTTGGAGGTCTTTTCCAACCGAAAYGATCCTGATTTTGTGATTTTGAGGGTGCTCGGCCCCACACAGGCCGAGCTCAGCGTCCTGCYGGTCACCCAGGGCCCAGACTCCACATTCCCATGGGGATTTGGGGGGTCTGATGTGAATTCCCAGGGCCCAGACCAGAATGGGAAGCTCCAGCGGAAGCCTGGAAACAGGGAAAGCACAGCCTGGAGCGAGCCCTCCACTCCCTCAAAGCCAGGTCTCTGCTCACCCCAGGTCAGCCAGCTCCACCACCCCCACCCAGCTCCCAAYCCACCCCACAAAATCAGGGAAAACTCGGCCAAAAGCCCAGTCAGCAGCTCCAAGCACTAACGAGAGGACAGGCAGGTGGGACATCCAGGCCTTTAACACCCAGCCAGGGCACCCAGCCGCTGCTTCCGGCTGGGATTTCCATCCTTAAACATTTTAAAGAGCCAATTCCCCGCTCCCAGCCCAGCCCGGATCCGCATTCCCGCAGGGAGCCGAGCCCCGGTGTCCCCTCCCCGCGGTGCCACACCCCGAGCACAAACCCTGCCGGGCTCCGGGGACGTGACTCAGCCCCAGCCGGGACAATTTTCCTCCTTTCGATCGCTCCGAGCAAGGAATTTGTTCCTCCCCTCCGGTCACAGGAGTTCCCCCGGCGCTCGCGGCCACGTCCCTGCCCATTCCCGCCGGCCCAGGGTGGTTTTCCCCCCCCTTTCCCAGCTCCTGAAGGATGGATCGACAGCTGAACCCCAAGCTCTTTGGGGTTGCTGGAGGTCCCAGCCTGGCATGGGGGATTAAGAGYCCTTCCCAAGCCTTTCCCAGCAGGAGCTGTCAGCGATGCCACCACCGATCCGCAGGGATGAGCCGACAGCCAGCACCATTCCAGAGCCTTCTCCTCCAGGAATTCCCCAGCTCCCACGAGCCYAGGGGGATCTGGCACGGCCGGCTGACCCCTTTCCACGGCAGGACGATGGCCCCAGGCAGGTCCTGCCCCCTGTCCAAGAGCATTCCCAGCACATTCCCGCCCCAGTTCCCACCAGGAGTTGCTCAGGAACGGTGTTCCTTTCCTGAGGCTCTTCCCAAGGCTGTCTGCAGCCTGAGCAGGGAGCACGGTGCCCGTCCTCAAGCCCTGCCGCCACCACACTGATGGAATTCATGCTGGATCCACAAAATCTAAGGCAGCACAGAAAGGAGGCTGGGACACGGCCGGACACAGGGGACCCGGAGTTATTTAGGCTTCCAGGAACACTCTGCTCGCCGTGGAGAAGGAGGACAGGCTTCAAAAGGGTTTTCAGAGGAGCAGGAACGCCTTGTGCTTCCCAATCCTGAGTCTGGGGCGCTCCAAGGGCCTGGAGGTGATCCCAGGGGCTCCCAAATCCCAGCAGGGTGGCCAGTACAGGGTGGCCATCCCGGGAGGCTGCTCTGGGAGGGACGGAGCCCTCGGAGCAACCTGAGCAGGGGACAGGGCTCAGAGCGGCAGTGGTGGCATCTTTTATAGGATCATGGAACGGTTTGGGTGGGAAGGGAGCTTGAATCCCATCCAGTCCCACGGGCAGGGACACCTTCCCCTATCCCAGGTCGCTCCCAGCCCCGTCCAACCCGGCCTCGGGCACTTCCAGGGATGGAGCAGCCGCAGCTTCCGTGGGTCACGCCGGGCAGAGCCTTTGCCCCACCAGAGACCCCAGGATTCGAGGACCACACCAGGAGGGAATCTCCGGGCTGGAGACAAAGCCTGGGAGAGGCTCGGGGTGAGCCGAGCTCGGCAGCTGCAGGGCTGGGGTGTCACTTCCCCTGCGGAAACCAGAGCCAGCTCCTGCCYCGGTGGGGGCAGGGACGGCCACGGGGCCGCGGGTCACTCTCCCCGGGCAAGCGGCGGGTTTTCCCGTCAATCCCGACGGGAAAGGGCCTTCCCCCGGCTCCAGGGGCAGGGTGGGCACAGCCCGGGCACCCCGAGGCCGCGGCCGTCCCCTCCCGGCGGCGCAGCTCCTGCCAACGCGGCTCGGCCGCCCTTCGGACCCTGCTCCGGGAAAAGCAGGGACACGCACCCCTCCGGCCTGCCCACGCTTTTGTGGGAAGGGGCCAGCCCAGGCCCAGGAAAGGCCGGGAAAGGGGGCCAGCCCAAGCCCRGGAAAAGGGGGCCCGGAGGCGCAGTCGGGGCCGCTCTCAGGACGGGGGGAGCGGCACCACGAGCCGGGCGAGCCGCGGCTTTTAGGAAGAGGAAGTGGGTGAGAAGCCCGAGGAGGACAAGATGGTGACTGCGGGCTCCTGCCTGCCTCCCAACAGCTGGAATACACCATCTCCCGGTGTCCAGGGACGCGCGGCCGCCGGCTCGGGCACGGCGCGGACCCCGGGCAGGGTCTGAGCAGGAGGCAGCGAGGGGGCACCCCCCCCCCTTCCCTGCCAGTTAGCCACAATCCCGGGATCCCTCTTCCCTCCCGATTAGCCTCAATCCCGACACTCCCCTTCCTGGCCAGTTATCCCCAATCCCAGCACCCCCTTTCCCTTCCCATTATCCTCAATCCCAACACTCCCCTTCCCCTSCTGATGTCCACAATCCCATAACCTCCCTTCCCAATATCCACAATGCCAATATCCCCTTTCCCTTCCTAATAGCCACAATCCAAATACCACATTTCCCTTCCTGTTATCCGCAATCCCAACACTCCCCTTTCCCTTTCCAACGCCCCCGTTCCCGRCATCCTGCAGCTCCAGCACACAGAGCCACTCTCCGCTCCCAAACCCCGGGGCACGGGGGGTGATAGTTCAGCTCCGAGCCATTCCCAGCCTCAGGAAGAAGCATCATCCCTTAAAAATGCGAGCAACAGGGTCTGCCGGAGCTCAGGAATGCCGCCGGAGAGCGGAGCATTCTTCCAGTCACTTTTTTTAGTCCCTAAACTGGTTGTCCCAGGAGCCTGGGAGACGAGGGGGGAGGAGAGCGGCTCGGCTCTCCAGGAGTAAAGTGAATCCCATGGGAACGGCACAGGGAATGGAGACCCATTCCAGCATCACCTTCCCCACCTCCAGGTTCCACCAGGGCTTTGCTTTTGAGGGGAAAATACTTAAAAAAAAAAAAAAAAAAAAAAAGGGGATACTCCGTGTTCAGGGAGGCAGCCCCGGAGCGCAGGGATTGGACTTTGGAACAGGGAAGTATCAATCGGGATGGAAGATTTGAGAGAAAAAAAAAAAGGGGAAAAAGCTGGATAATGGAAACCAGATGAGGCTCCCAGCTTCAGGGAAGCGTTAACTGTTGCTTTCCTTCGGCCTCCACACGGATGTGCTGCCTTTTAATCGGAGATATTCAATAAATAGCTGCATTTGGCAGGGAAGGAAAAGCTGGGAATGCAGCCGGAGACCCCTGGGCAAGGGGCTCCATCCCCGTCCCCTCCACAACCGCCCTGGGGCTGGAAGGAGCCCGGGGGACCCTCGGGACAACGGGGCCCCGTGGGACCCCAGGATTCGTGCGGGAGCGTGGAAATAACCCCAGGAAAAGCGGGTCGGGAGTGGGAAGTGTGGAGATATCCCCGGGAAGTGGGGGGCTGGGGGGGGAACCACATTCCCTGGAGTCCTCCCAGGGCTGGGAGGAGCGTGGGAGACCCACGGGACAATGGGGTCCCACATCCCACGATTCGGGGTGGAAATATCCCCGGGAAAAGGGGGATTTCGAGTGGGCAGCGTGGAGATATTCCCGGGAGAAGGGCGGGGGGAGAGACGTGTCTCCTGCCGGAATACGAGGAAGTGGAGCTGGAAGAGTGGGGGACCCGCAGGACAACGCGATCCCGTGGAAATACCCCCGGGAACGTGGGTAGGGGTGGAAAACCATCCCATCCAAGGGCAATCCTATGGGAAAACCCCCCAAATCCTTGCCCCCCCCCATCCCCACGTGCGATCCCCCCCCAGCTCACCTTATCCAAGCAGTTCACCTTCTCCGTGGGATACACGATCTTCCCGCACCGCGCACAATTGGGATTCATGGCTGAAAACTCGAGTGGAGAGAGGGCGGGGGGGGAAATAAAAAAAATCACTCCCACCCTCCTCCGAGGCTGCTGCTTCTTCTTCTGAGCCGCCGCCCGCGATGTCGCGACTTTAAATAGTCGGGAAGGGGAGGAGGGAAGTGGGGAAAAAGCGGAGTGGGAGGGACGGCGGGGGCGGGGCGCCCACCTACGCGTGCGCGCACAGGGAACGCGCGTGTCAACGGGGTGCGCCCCTCCCCGGGAACGCGGTAGCGAGCTTGAACACCCCTAAAAAAGGCTAAAAACAGCGAAAAAACCCCACCGAAAATTGCCACGCAGGGCGCGGCGGGATTCGAACCGGCGACCTTCGGGCCCGCGGCGGGGGCAGAGGRGAGCCTGGCGGAGGGGGGCGGCCAGCGGGGGTATAGCTCAGTGGTAGAGCATTTGACTGCAGATCAAGAGGTCCCTGGTTCAAATCCGGGTGCCCCCTCGAGGGTTACTTTTCAACTTTTTTAGCGATGTTTTCGGTTTTTGGCGGTGTTCCGGCGTGGGGTGAGGCGGGAGGGCTCCACCTGCACGCGTGCGCAGCCCCCGTTCCACGCGCGGACGCCGCGGTCGCGGCGTCCGCGCGTGGAACGGGGACTGCGCATGCGTGGAGTGTGCCACAAGGGGAAGCCCAGCGGCCTTTCGCTGCAGTGGGGGTATAGCTCAGTGGCAGAGCATTTGACTGCAGATCAAGAGGTCCCCGGTTCAAATCCGGGTGCCCCCTCATTTTATTTTTTTCCCCCGCGTCGCTCTTAAATTTTTCTCCCCTAAATTATCCCCGATTGCTCTTTCCGTCCCCACCGTCTCTTCCCGGTGTTCCCGSCGCTCCCGGTACCGGTGAGGGTGTGGCGTTTCCCGCCGCCGCTAGGAGGGCGCAGAGCGAGCCGACGCGGGCGCGTGACGTCATATCCGCCGCCTCTTCCGGCGCCAAGATGTCCAAGAGAGGTGAGGCGGGCGCCGGTCTCCGCCGCCATCCGGCTCCATCCGCGGCCGTCCGCTGTCCCCGTGGGCGCCCCGGCGGAGCGGAGACCCGGGGAGAGGCGTCTGAGCCCGGGCGGGAGCGGATGTCGCGGGGGGTGTCGCCGGGAGGCGCAGGCCCGGCCCGGCCCGGCCCGGCCCGGCGGGGCGGGCTCCGCGCTGGCTGTGGCCGCTTCGTGAGGCCTTACCAGGGTCTTAACGCTGTTCTCGACCCGCAGGACGCGGAGGTTCGTCCGGGGCCAAGTTCCGCATCTCCCTGGGTCTCCCGGTGGGAGCTGTGATCAACTGCGCCGACAACACCGGTGAGTGCGGGCTTGGAACCAGGGGGGCAGCAGGAGGGAGATCTCCGGGAACCTGGGGGAAGGAGACCCCGGGAACCGGGGGAGCCCCACGGGAAGGGGCCCCTCAGTAACCCACAGGGTGCCCAGATGTTGAGCCAATTCCCAAGCCCCGGTTTTCCTTCTGTAAGCTCTCCCTGTGCCGGTGGCCTAGCGCTGCTGGGTGTCCCTGCAGCGGGAGCCGGGAAGCTGCTCGCGGGTGTCCCGGGATAACGGCGGTGCCGCTCTCCGCAGGGGCCAAGAACCTCTACATCATCTCCGTGAAAGGCATCAAGGGCCGGCTGAACCGGCTGCCCGCGGCCGGCGTGGGCGACATGGTGATGGCCACGGTGAAGAAGGGCAAGCCGGAGCTSAGGAAGAAGGGTGAGTGCCGCCGTTCCTCTCCCGAAATGTCTCGGGAATGGGGCGCAAAGTCCCGGGAGAGTCMCCCACCCCTTCTCTAAAGCACTCGTTGGGTCTTTGCCGTGGCTCAGGGAGTTGTCGTGGAAGGGCAGAGCAAAGGCGCCGCTTTTGGGTGAAGTGGCAGCTCCTCGTGCTGTTGATTTCAATCAGTGGTGGGACACTGGCTCCGGGAATCATGGAGTGGTTTGGGTGGGAAGGACCTTGAAGCCCATCCAGTCCCACTCCTGCCATGGGCAGGGACACCTTCCACTACCCCAGGTGCCTCCAAGTCCCATCCAGCCTGGCCTTGGACACTTCCAGGGATCCAGGGGCAGCCACAGCTTCTCTGGGCAGCCTGTGCGAGGGCCTCCCCACCCTCACAGGGAGGAATTTCTTCCCAATATCCCCTCCTGAGTCCGACTGTCAATCTGTAAAACAGGAGTGATGTTACATGGATCCGTATGGAATTGTGGAATGGTTTGGGTGGGAAGGGACCTTGTGGCCTATCCRGTTCCACCCCCTGCCATGGGTTTGCTCCTGCTCTGGAGGAGTTCTTGCTGAATGTTGTCTGTGAATTAATAGTTTATTTCAACATAAAGGTGGGAAAGTGGGAAAACACTGGATTATCCAAGTGTAGATGCAGCTCCAGGTGTTTCATGGTCAGTTTTAAGGGGACTGTTGACTACAAACTGTGACTTTCCTTGGTGAAACACCACAAATGCGAGATGCAAAACAAAAACCCACCCCAAATGTGTGGGTTTGATGCTGCAGCAGAGCAGSTCCTGTGGGACACCTCTGGAATGTGTGTTGATCCTGATGTCTGCRACGCTTTCTCTTCCCAGTCCATCCAGCCGTGGTGATCCGGCAGCGGAAATCCTACAGGAGAAAAGATGGAGTGTTCCTGTACTTTGAGGATAATGCAGGAGTGATTGTAAATAACAAAGGGGAAATGAAAGGTGAGGCCTGGAATTGTGTCCCACTGGGGCCGGGAGAAAGGATCCAGAGAGTGGGATTTTGAGTGGGAATTGCTGCCCTGAACCATCTGTGACCTGCAAATCACAGAATTCCAGACTGCTTTGGGCTGGAAGGACCTAAAGCCCGTCCATTCCCACCCCCTTCCATGGGCAGGGACACSTTCCCCTATCCCAGATTTCTCCCAGCCCCRTCCAGCCTGGCCTTGGGCACTTSCAGGGATGGGGCAGCCACAGCTYYTCYGGGAAATCCATTCCATYCTCTGGGAAATTCCACTCTGCACCCTCCCAGGGRAGAACTGACGCTCTGCTGTTGTCCCTGTTTTCCAGGCTCAGCCATCACAGGCCCCGTGGCCAAGGAATGTGCGGATCTGTGGCCCAGGATCGCCTCCAACGCCGGGAGCATCGCCTGATCCCGTCCCCRCCCGGGGACACCCAATAAAAGTCCTTGTACCAACTCCCTGGTGTTTTTCTTGCCAAAAAAAGGAGCAGGATGGTGGTGGCAGGAGGGAGGTGGTGCTGGGGAAGCCTTTTCACGGAGCTCCAGCGGGAAAATGGGATTTGGGAATTTACCCAGGTGTCTTTTCAGGCAGGTTCCTGCACTGCTGGAAGAAAAATCCGGGAGGGGGTGGCACTGGAATGGCTCAAATTTTAGGGATCCTGAGCTGGTCCGTTGTGTGTGCAGGGATGGGAGCTGGGAGGGGTCTGTGGGAGCTCTGCCTTTGTGCGGGAGCTCTCAGAATTGGAGAATTCCTGGGATTTTCTWCCGGAATGGGCAATTTAACTGCTTGGGGATAATTCAACTGTGCTGCTGACCCACGGGATTCCTGCAGGATTCCTGCTGGACAGTGRGATCTGGGGAATGTCCCAGATCTGGGGACACAGGGAGGTCACTGCTGTCCCCAGAGGAGCAGCTGGAGCTGTGGAACCCTCGGTGCCAGTGGCACCTGGAAAAGCCTGGGCTGAGCTCRGGATCAGCTCCGAGGCCTCAGGAGMAGAGTGGGAAGGTGTGTCCATGGAAAAGCTGGTGCTGTGGGAAGCTGTTGGYTTTCCTGGTGTTTCTGGAGCAGAGGAAGGAAGGATTTGGGTGTGAACTGTGATTTTTAGGGCCACAGGAGGGGGAGGGAGCTTCATCCCTGGGCCCACGGGTGACAGTGGGGTGGATGTGGGGTCCTGGTGCCTCAAACACCCACCCTGACCCCARATCACGGGGCAGGAAAAGGGGGCTGCCCCCAGGACTGCAATTCCTGGCTGTTCCCACAGCYCCCACTGCGCTTCTCCCTCTGCTTGGAGATTCCTGGTGGTTTTGTGGAATTCCTGGTGCTTTTTTTGCCATCCATTCCTCATGTTTTGTTGCAGAGGTCACGGTGGAGGAGGTGGGGGGAGGAAGGCAGTGACACCTCTGGGATTTGGCAGCACAACCCCAGGGAAGGATGGACAMAMCCCCAGGGAAGGATGGACAAACCCCCAGGGCCTGGCACTGCTTTGGGAGGTTTTTAAGCCTCTCTCCAGCCTAACCATGAACCTGCAAAACCTTGTGGCCTAAAAATCATTCCCTGCCATTCCCACTGGATATCCCAGAGCTGGGTGCTGGCAGCAGGAGGGAGCTCGACAACGGATTTCCAGGGACTGAGGGTCACTCACTCTCTTTTCCACAGGGTTTCGGAGCAGGGGAATGCTCATGGCTCCTTCCCAGCACAGGGATGCTCTGCTTGTGATCCCAGCACCCCAAACCTGCAGCTCCACGGGATCTTCCGGAGCAGCGACCATCATTCCAGACCCCTGGGGATGAAGATGTTCCTCAGCCCGGGCAAGAGATGCAGGGACCTGCTGAATGTAAGGAGCCATCCCAACAAAGCTGCTCTGGTGGATTTTTTTTTAACATTTCTGCTTTGTGAAGAGTTTGTCCAYGGCCCCATAATTGGATTGAACGTTTGGGGGGGATTTTTGGTGTCACAGAGGCTGTGCCAGGCTGGGCACACCCTGAGAGCAAACAGAGGCACAGCCCAGAGCCTTCGGTGACTTTTTGAAGTCAGTGCTGGAAATGTTCCCTTTCCTTGTCCACACTGGGGGGGTTTTAGAGGGAATCAGGTGGGAATTCATCACCTGCCCAGCAGGAGCGTGGCTGTGAGCGTGGTGAGAGCCCCGGGGTGGGGTTTGGGGCAGAGGGAAGGGGCAGTGAGGGCTGGGAGTGCCCGGCAGGGCTGGGAGCAGCTGGAATGCGGCTGGACAGCCCTGGAATGGGACAGAGCCACGTCAGTGCCCACGAGGAGCTCACCTGGCTGCTGTGCCCAGGTGGGGGTATAGCTCAGGGGCAGAGCATTTGACTGCAGATCAAGAGGTCCCCGGTTCAAATCCGGGTGCCCCCTSCCTTTTTTCCTTCTTTTTATCCCCAAAAACGTGGTTTGGAGCTCTTCATTCCCAGGTTTTCCCCCCTGAGCCGTGGGTAGGCCCCGAGCTGTGCTTGCTGGCCAGGGAGAGAGCAGGAGATTCCCAGCAGGGCAGAGCAGCAGCAGTGGCTGTCGGTGGGGAAAGGGAGGAGGATTTCATGAGGATCTGGATTTTGTCCTGGGATTAATTAGCAGAGCTTTGCTGGGCTGGTGATTAGCAGGGAGATTCCTGCTGGGAATGCCCCTGGGAAGCAGGGGGTATAGCTCAGTGGTAGAGCATTTRACTGCAGATCAAGAGGTCCCTGGTTCAACTCCAGGTGCCCCCTCTTTTCTCCCACTTTTCCTCTTCCTCCAACCTTTCTTCTGCCCGAACATTTCCCGGGAAGGTGGGGAAGCTCCTGTGGGATGCGTGAGCTTGTGCTGGGCAGGGAATGTGGGGYGGGAGCTTCGGCTCTGGAGGTGCCAMGGCCCTGAGTGTTGGGAGGGCTCAGGGGTTGTGCAGAGTGTGAGTAGCTCCTCCCTGTGTGTAACTGCTCGCGGTAACTCCTGGCTGYGTGCAACCCTCGCTGTCTGGGGCTGTCTGGGCTTCTCTCTGACCTTCATTCTGCGTACGGAGAAATCCTCTGGAATGGGGAAAAACTGAGACTGGATCCAGGCTGGAATCCGGAGCGGGGGGAAAACCAGGACTGGAGCCAGGCTGGAATCTGGACTGGGGAAAAACCGGACTGGATTAAGCCGAGATGTGGAATGGAGGAAAACCCGGACTGGATTAAGCTTGAGATCTGGAATGGAGGAAAATCCGGACTGGATCGGGGGTGAGATCTGGAAGAGAGGAAAATCCGGACTGGATCCGGGGTGGGAGCTGGAATGGAGGAAAACCCGGGCTGGATCGTGGCCGGGATACGGAATGGAGGAAAACCTGGGCTGGATCAAAGCCAGGACAAGAAATAGAGGAAAACACGGACAGGATCAGGGCCAGGATGTGGAATGGAGGAAGACACGGGCTGGATCGTGGCCGGGATACGGAATGGGAAGAAACCCGGACTGGATCGAGGTGGGGGATATGGAATAGAGGAAAATCCAAACTGGATTGCAGCTGAGATCTGGAATGGAGGAAAACCTGAACTGGATCTGCCCAGGAAATGGAATGGGGGTAAAACCAGGCTGGATTGAGTCTGRGATATGGAATGGGRGGAAACCCGGACTGGATCAGGGCYGGGATAYGGCATGGAGGAAAATGTGGGCTGGATCACGCTCAGGATATGGAATGGAGGAAACCCCAGACTGGATCGCAGCTGGGAAATGGAATGGATGAAAACCTGGACTGGATTGAGGCAGATATATGAGATGGAGGAAAACCTGGACTGGATTATGGCTGGGATATGGAGTGGAGGAAATCCTGGACTGCATAACGGCCAAAATATGGAATGGAGGAAAACCTGGACTGGATGAGGGCCAGGAAAAGGAATGAAAGGAATCATATTTCCCACCTTTTATCCCATTTAACTCCCTGCAGCTTTGACAGGTGCCTTGGGCTGCACAGGGAGCTGTGGAGTGAAGGGATCCAAGCCATGGACAGACAAACTTCTCTCTCTCCACAGAAATGTTTTTAAATTTCCCTTTTCCAGATGCTGCCCAGGGGGGTAGAGCTCAGTGGAAGAGCATCTGACTGCAGGTCAAGAGCTYCCTGGTTCAGCTCCAGGTGCCTCCTCTTCTGCTGCTTTTCCCTTGGGATTTCAGGGGGTYTGGCCACTGGAAGGCAAACAAGGAATGTCAGCTCAGCTTCCTCTCCTATTCCTTCTTTTTCCCGCTGCAGTCAGGGATGGAAGCGAGGGGGAAGCGTCGGAGGCTTCAAGGCAGTTGGGAGCACTCGGGGAACAGACTGGGATTGGGAAGGGGAGGGAGGGAGCTGGGAGGAACTGGGCCAAGGTCGTCTGGGCCCGCGTGGGAGTGCAGTGACTCAGTGTGTGCTGCTGCCGCACTGCAGTCCTGCACGTCCTGCAGCAGGAGCCGATTCCTCGGGAACAGAGAGGGCAGGGATTCGGGATGAACATCCCTTTAATGTTTTTCTTGTTGGAGAGGTGGCAGGGCACAGCCAGGGGGTATAGCTCAGTGGTAGAGCATTTGACTGCAGATCAAGAGGTCCCTGGTTCAACTCCAGGTGCCCCCTCTTTTCCTCTTCCTTCAGCCTTCCTTTTGCCAAAACCTTTCCCAGAAGGGTGGGGAGCTCTGGTTGGATCTGGCGAGTTTGTTCTGTGCCCCCAGTGTGGGTTGGGAGCTTCAGCTTTGAAGGAACTGTGGCTCTGACTTGGCAAAGTGCAGGGATTGTGCTCTGTGCAAGAACCACTCACTGTCTGTGGGTGCTTTTCTCTGTAGTCATTTTTCTCATAATTTATGGTATTTAACTCCCTTTGACAGGCACGTGAAGGTGCACAGGGAGCTGTCGAGTAAAGGGATCCAACCCCTGGACAGAAAAACTCSTCCCTTTCCCAATAAATGTTTCTAAATTTCCCTTTCCCAGGTGCTGTCCCAGGGGGGTATAGCTCAGTGGTAGAGCATTTGACTGCAGATCAAGAGGTCCCTGGTTCAACTCCAGGTGCCCCCTCTTTTTCTCCTCCTTCCGCCTTCTTTTTGCCAAAAATTTGCCACAGAAAAAACCATGGAGAGCTCTTGATGGATCCACGAGCTTGTTCCGTGCCTTGGGTGTCAGTTCTGAGCTCCAGCAGGTGCTGAGSCTGTACTGGGAAGCGCAGGGGTTGTGCTCTGTGTGAGAACCACCCGCTGCCTGTGCGTGCTTTTCTCTGTTCTGAATCCCCTGTAGCCACCATTTAGCAGAATTTATCCTATTTACCATCATTTATCACGTTTAGCTCCCTGCACCTTTGGCAGGCACAGGTGCACAGGGAGCAGTCAAGGAAAGGGATCCAAGCCCTGGACAGAAAAACTCGCCCCTTTCCCAATAAATGTTTCTAAGTTTCCCTTTCCCAGGTACTGTCCCAGGGGGGTATAGCTCAGTGGTAGAGCATTTGACTGCAGATCAAGTGGTCCCTGGTTCAACTCCAGGTGCCCCCTCTTTTGTCTTTCTTCCCCTCTTCCTTTTGCCCGAATCTTTCCCGGGAAGGTGGGAGAGCTCCCTGGGCACGGAACGTGGGGTGGCAGCTTCAGCTCTGAAGGCACCAAGGCCCTGAGTGCTGGGAGAGTGCAGAGGTTGTGCAGAGTGTGAGGAACTCCTCACTGTCTGCGTGTGCCTTTCTCCATTCTTAATCCTCTGTAGTCATCATATCTACCAGAATTTATCATATTTACCAGAATTTATCATAATTACCATCATTTATCAAGTTTAACTCCCTACACAGCCCTTGGCAGGTACATTAAAGTSCACGTGGGGCTGTCAAGGAAAGGGAYCCAAGCCCTGGACAGACAAACCTGTGTCTCTAGAAATGYTTTTAAACATCCCAGTGCTGCCCCAGGGGGTATAGCTCAGTGGTAGAGCATTTGACTGCAGATCAAGAGGTCCCTGGTTCAACTCCAGGTGCCCCCT
>JACAXG010000198.1:898647-908887 GCA_018881555.1 Amblyornis subalaris
CCCAGGGGGGTATAGCTCAGTGGTAGAGCATTTGACTGCAGATCAAGAGGTCCCTGGTTCAACTCCAGGTGCCCCCTCTTTAGCTGCTTTTTCACCCCTTTTTCTTCCAGAACCTCCTCACAGACAGGCCACGGGGAGACTTTCTTACCCCTCTGGGGTCTTGAGAATCACTGATCTTTTGCCAAGCCTGAAATCACACCTGGATGTGTTCCCTTCTGCTCTCCTGAGCTCTGCACGTCCACACAACCGAGCTCAACTCAACAGCTGCTGCTCGAGTTTTTCCTGTTGGAGTAATTACCCTYAACTTAACCAGTGAATTATGTGTATAATGTGTTTCTAGATGTGAYGAGCTGTGCTGAGATGCTCCCCCCGGGCTGTGACGTCCACGCCAGTCCGGTTGGGTGGCTGGGATGACACAGGTCATTGTCTGGGTCCCCTGGGGGCTCGAACTCGTGACCCGCGGCCCCGCAGGCGGCAGCGCTGCCCCTGAGCCACGCCCCCGGCGCGGGGCTGGGGGGGGGCGCGGGGGCCGCCGGGGGAAGGGTGGCTCGGGGGCAGCGCGCAGGGCTGGGGACCCCGAGGTCACCGGTTCGAACCCGCCCAGGCTCCGACCGGGAAGTCACCTGTTCTATCCCGAGAAATCACTGCCTCCAAGCCAAGAGATCACCGGTTCTATCCTGGGATATCGCCAGTTCTGACCCGCCCCGGGAGAGGAGATYCTCGTTTCTAACCCACCCCAAACTGGGAGGTCCCCGGTTCTGACCCAGCGCGGGCACGACCGGAGGGGGCAGAACCCCCCGGGCTCTGACCCGGGGCAGGCTGTGCACCACTGAACTCGGGGCAGGAACATTTTGGCACCAAAAGTCTGAGCCAGAGGCACAGACCGTCCCCGCCGCGCGTTATTGTAATGACAACAGCCTGACAGACTCGCCCCATGGCTGTGRGTGCTTTTGGAATTACTCACTTTAYAATTTTCGGGCGTTTCTTTGGGATTGCTGCAGCCAGCCTCATTTGAAACACGTTCAGATCTTAATTCCCYGGAAGTGCCCAAGGCCAGGTTGGACGGGGCTTGGAGCAACCTGGGATAGTGGAAGGTGTCTCTCCCCATGGCAGGGGATGGAACTGGATGGGCTTTAAGGTCCCTTCCCACCCAAACCGTCTTGAATTCCATGAACGGAATGAAAACATCCCCAAAGCCCAGTGCTGAGGGGTCTCCCCGCCGGTTCTTCCTCTCCCTCCTCCTCCTCCTCCCGCACCGCCCGGGCGCGCGCCGCCATCTTCCCGGCAGCCTCAGCGCTGCGCCGGAAGTGACGCACTGAGCGGAGCCGCGCGGAAACAGGCGGCGGCGCGGGGCGATGACGCATTTCCTGTCCCGGTAGCGGCGGGGGACGCGCTCGCCCGGCAGCCGCGATGGGGGGGGGAGACCTGGTGAGGGGGCGCTGAGGGGAACCGGAGGGGTGAGAGGGGAGTCAGGGGAACAGGGGGGGTGAGAGGGGCCGGAGGAACCTGAAGGGGGTCGGGCGGCTGAGGGGAAGGGGGACGGGGATGTGAGGGGCCAGGAGAGCTGTGGGGAACCGGGAGGAGTGAGAGAGGACTGAGGAGTCYGAAGGGGGTCGGGGCGGCCGAGAGGTCCCGGGAGAAGGATGAGAGGGACTGGGGGGCCTGTGTGGAACCGGAAGGGGGATGAGAGGGGGTCTGAGGGTAGCCCAGGGGGGTGAAAGGGGTCGGGGAGGGTGAGGGGAACCGGGAGGGGGATGAGGGAGGCTGAGGGAGACCGGAAGGGTGAGAGGGGTCTTTGGGGGGCTGAGAAGGTTTGAGGTGTGGGTGAGAAGGGTCGAGGGGGAGAGGGAGGCCTAACAGGGGTCAAGGGGGCTGAGAGGGGTCTGAGGTGGGGGGGGAGAGGGGTCGGGGGATCTGAGGAGAGATGGAAGGGGCTGAGGAGGTGACTGAGAGGAGTCCGGAGGTGCTGAGCCGGGTGGAAAGGCCATCCCTGGCAACCGGGCAGTGGCCCTGGGACGTGCGGGTTCCCTGGGGGCTGTGGCCGCTCCCTGGACCCAGCAGGGCTCGGATCAGCGGGAGTGGCGTGTCCCGTTCTCCGTTCCCCGGGCTGGCTCCCGGCGTGGGCTGGCCGGGRGCTCCCGCGGCGGCTGCGAGCGTGCCCTGCCCCGTGGCCCCGCGGTGACAATCCYGGTGACAATCCCGGTGTGTGTCCCTGCTCCCCGCAGAACTTGAAGAAGAGCTGGCACCCGCAGACCCTGCGCAATGTGGAGAAGGTGTGGAAGGCCGAGCAGAAGCATGAGGCCGAGAGGAAGAAGATCGAGGAGCTGCAGCGGGAGCTGCAGGAGGAGCGGGCGCGGGAGGAGATGCAGCGCTACGCCGAGGACATGGGCACTGTCAGGTGAGGGAGGGGACAGCACGGGGGACAGCCAGCCCTGGCTGTGCTCTGGGGCCACCACTGCCTGGGGTGGTGCTGCCTGTGCCCCTKGGAGAGCCGTGGGGTCAATGTCTGTGGTGGTCGTGGGATGGTTTGGGGTGGAAGGGACCTTAAAGCCCATCCAGTGCCACCCCTGCCATGGGCAGGGACACCTTCCACTACCCCAGGTTGCTCCAAGCCCCGTCCAACCTGGCTTTGGACACTTCCAGGGATGGGGCAGCCACAGCTTCTCTGGAAAACCCATTCCAGCCCCTCACCACCATCACAGAGAAGGATTTCTCCCTAGTATCCCATTTATCCCTGCCCTCTGGCRGTGTGAACCCATTCCCCCTCGTCCTGTCACTCCATCCCCTTGTCAATGGTCTCGCTCCATCTTTCCTGTAGCCCCTTTAGGGACTGAAAGGCCACAGTCAGGTCACTCCAAAGCCTTCTCTTGTCCAGCCTGACCGATCCCAATTCTCCCAGCCTTTCCTCCCAGCACAGGAGCCCCATCCCTCTAATCCCATCTTTTGGCCTCCTCTGGCCCCGCCCCAACAGCTCCGTGTGGGACCAACACCAAAACATCCCCACTCACCTCCCTGAGCCTTAAAACGAAACCTCCCGAGYGTTGGGGGAAAACGAGCTTTTTATTTGGAACAGGAAAAGGGAAGAGAAGCTGGAGTGGATGTACCAGGGCCCCGGGGGGATGGTGAACAGGGAGGAGTACCTGATGGGGCGCCCCGTGGACAAGTTCATCCTGGACAAGGTGGAGGACAAGGACGCCGGCTGCTCCAGCGACACYGGGCTGCTCCCGGGATCCATCTTCGCCAAGTCCGGGGCCAACTCCGTGCTGGACATGGCCAACAAAATCCGGGAAGATCCGCTCTTCATGATCAGGTGAGCCGGGAGCGAGGGCAGCAGGGAATGCAGGGCTGGGATTGAGCTCRGAAAACGTGGAAAGGTGTCTTTATATGTCTCTTTAATTGATAGATTTTATATCCGTCTTTAAATTTATAARTGGCAGTAAATTTTTATAAAGGTGTTTCTCTTGTAAACAGTGTAAAGGCGTTTTTTTAGTCTTTAAATTTATAAATTTTATAGATGTTTTCATGTTTATAAATGGCTATAAATTTTTATAAATGGCTTTGCTTTTTTATAAAGATGTTTTCCTTGTAAACAGTCTAAAAACTTTGCGTCTGCTTAAAATTACAAATTTTGTAAATGTCTTTAAGTTTATAGATGCCTTTGAGTTTTGTAAGTGCTTTTACATTTTTATAAAGGTATTTATCTTATAAACAACGGTAAAGATATTATTTGCATCTCTTTACCCTTTATAAACATCTATATAAATTGAATTTTTGAATGTGTATACATTTTTGCATTTCTGTAAAGGTATTTATCTTGCAAACAGTGTATAGACTTTTTTATATGTCTTTAAATTTATAAATTTTATGTCTTAAAATTTGAAAATTTCTTTAAATTTATGTCCATAAAGTTTTTTTAAGTGTTTGCATTTTTATAAAGATATTTGTYTTGTAAACAGTGCAAAGACTTTCTGCATGGCCTGAAATTTACAAGTTTTGTAAATGTCTTTGCATTTTTAACTGTCTTTATAAAAGCCCACAAATGTTTATAAATGTCTTTGTATTTTTATAGAGATATTTACTTGCAAACAGTGCGAAGACATTTCTTTACATGCCTTTAAATTTATACATTTTGTGTCTTCACRTTTATAAATATCCTTACATTTATGTCTATAAAGTTTCTATAAATGTCTTTGCACKTTTATGAACATATTTATCTTGTAAACGGTGGAAAGACAATTTTTTAYACGTCTATAAATTTATACATTTTGTAAGTCTCTTTAAATTTATRAGTTTTTATAAATGTCTTTACATTTTATAGATATTTACTTGTAAACAATGTAGAGACGTTTTTGACACGACTTTAAGGTTATAAAAGTCTATAACTTGTTATAAATGTTTTTGCATTTTTATCAAGATATTTCTGTTGTCAACAGTATAAAGATTGCTACATGTCTACAAGCTTATAAATTTTATAAATGTCTTTAAGTTTATAGATGCCTTTGAATTTTTATAATGCCTTTACGTGTTTATAAAGGTATTTTATCTTATAAACAACGTAAAGACATTATTTGCATGTCTTTACCTTTATAAACATCTATAAATTGAATTTTTATAAGATATTTATCTCATAATCAGTGTCACAGAGGTTTTCCAAAGCTGCTTGTCCCGTGTGGGAGCTGCAGGTGACAATTCTGGTCACCCACAGCTCCCCAGCCACGGGCAGGACTTCGGTTTTGTGTCCTAAACACAGAAATAGAATCCCAGATAATGGATTTGGGTCCATTTCCTGCTTTTGGATGCTTTTCCTGCCTTGGTTTTGTGATGATCAATCCCATCAAGCTGGGAAATACAAATGCCAAGGTTGTTATCCCACGGATTCACCTCTCCCAGCTCAACTCAGAGTTCAGGCATTTTTTAGCATTTTAGGCAGATTGAAGGTGACAAATCTCTGTTTGTCCCACTTGTTGCACTATAAATGGAGAATAAATAGATATTCCTCCTCAGTTGGCTCTGATTTGCTGAATATACAATATTTGTCTGTTTTCCTGCTTCATGGAAGCAGGAAACTTTTAACAAGTTGTTAAAACTTGTACCTGATGGATCCTCTCCCTGAAAATGTGATGTTTGGAGTTGTTTGAAAATACTGATTTTTTTTCTTTCTCCTGCTTTAGGAAGAGGGAGGAGGAAAAGAAGAGAGAAGTGTTGAACAATCCAGTGAAAATGAAGAAAATCAAAGCATTGGTAGGTGTGTCCCAGRGTCCCTTTGCACAGAATACACTGAACCAGGGGGAGGAGCACAAATCAAAAGTTTTATTGTTTTAGGATGAGGAGCTGAGCTCTGTTTTCTGACCTGAGCTCTTCAATTTTGAGAGAAAACCTTGTTAAAATGCTCAGATTTTGTCCCAGGTGCTTTTCCCCAGAGAACTCTTTGACTTCCCCTGTGGTTCTGAGTGCCCAAGGGACGGGGACAATGCCAATGGAATGTTTTGCTTTGCAGCTGCAGAACAGTTTGGATAAAAAGGAGAAAAAGAAGAAGAAGGAGAAGAAGAAGAAGCACAAGAAGCATCGAAGGCGCAGCTCCAGCAGTGACAGCTCCAGCAGTGAGGAGGAGAGGAGCAAAAATAAGTAAGTTTTAGAATTTTATAGCAAACCCACCTCATTTCCTGGTTGTTTTTCAACTGCTCTCTTTGAGTCTTGTCTTTCTWATTAATGCTTTTAATTGGCTTAAATGTTTCTGTATTGTTACTTCATTGGTTTGGCATCATTAACATGTCATMAAAATAATTCAGTGGTAAAAAATTGATATATTCTTGCAATTCGTGTGCTTCAAAAGGACTCCTCTGTTTTCTTTTTAGGTCTCAGAAGAGGGTGGACAAYTCCTCCTGGAAACCTGCTCCATCCAAAATCCCAGGATATGGGTTACAGGTACGTGTGTATCACACCCTCAGTGCCCTGAGCTAGGGAAAAACAGGAGTTTGGGGAGTTTGCTGCACCAGCTGGAAGAGAATTATGAGGGGGACACGATTTATTAAATTTTAGATTCAATTTGGAGCCTTGAAATTAAAGTTATTCAGATCTTGGTGGGACTTTTGCTTGGAATTCAAGGTAGGGTTTATGTAGATACTCTTCACAGAGTCATCCATGAAATCATGGAATGGGTTGGAAGGGACATTAGAGCCCTTCCAGTGCCACCCCCTGCCATGTCCAAGGGGACACCTGCCACTATCCCAGGTTGCTCCAAGCCCCATCCAACCTGGCTTTGGACACTTGCAGGGATGGAGCAGCCACAGCTTCTCTGGGAAATCCATCCCAGCCCCTCTCTACCCTTCCAGGGAAGAATTCCTTCCCTCAGCTGTTCAGGCTCTCTTGGCTGCCCTGGCAGTTGAGTCTCCTGAACATCAGACAGCAACGATCCTTTTACACCCAATTTTTTTTTCCTGTATTAGCAGGAATCTGGGAAGTGGCACAACCACAAACCACATCCACTCCTCCCTGCACTTGCCCCGTGTGAGGGCTCCTTGCACTGCTCTGTTCTCACCAGATCCCTCTGAATTCCAGGTGAGAGACTCCGAGCAGAGCCACCGCTCCCGGGGCTCCCCAGGCCAGGACAGGGCCCCCCACAAGCACCGGGATCGCTCCCGGAGCCCGTCCCGCTCTCCCCAGAGGCATTCCAGCAGGAGGAATTCTGAGCAGTCCAAGGGCTCAGCATCTCCTTCCAAACATGGCAAACAGTGAGTGGGGGCAATCTGGGTGAGGGAAACCACGGGCTCCAGGGGGGAATTCCCTGGAATCAAATCCCTGTTATCCCATCTCCCGGTTTTGTGTCCTGGGTGTAAAGGTGCGGGAGCTGTCCAGGTGCTCACAGGGAGCTGCCGGAGGGGACAATCCCACTCTTCCTTGGGGACACCCTCTCCTATCACACCCTTTGGGTGTTGCTTGTGACTGGGCTTGATTTGGGCTCCCAGTTCTCTTCAAAGTGATCATTCATGGCTGTTGAATTATCTTTATTAAATGCAGATAAGATCAGGCAGCAGGGATTTATTGTTTGCTGGTGAAATAGTTAAATCAGTCAAAAGTAAATTTAGAGTATATTCAGTCATTAAGATTTGCTTTCAGAGTGGACAGGTGGTAACAGCCCTGCAGCTCTTGCCTTCAGGATGTATTAAAAAACCCAGGGAAGGTTTATAAATGTGATAATGTGTRTGTTTTGGTGCTAATTAAGGGTGGTTTTGGGTTGCAGACACAGCAGTCGGGAGGAGAAAGGCAGAGCCAGGAGCCCTTCCCCCAAAAGGAGCTACCGGCGCCAGCACCCCYCGGGTTACACCAGGTCAGTGGGGCCCTGTCCCTGGGCCTGGGGGGTCACACCCCCCTGGGAGCCACATTTTACCCTCTTAACTGAAGTGTGTCAGCTGAAATGTCCAGAAAATCACACAGAGGGTCCCCAAGGGCTCCCTTTGGTGCTCCCGGGCTTGATTGGTGGTTGACACCTTCCCAAACCAATCCCCGTGGTGCTGGGTCTCCTGCAAGGCAGGAATGGGAAAGCTTTGTCCCGTGGAGTGTTAATTGGGAGATTCCATTTCACTGCCATCAGGGAAAAGGGACCCTGAGAGCAGCATCCTGCAGGTCAATTAAAGCCAAGAAGGRAGAAAAGAGGGGATGTGGGGAAGTGGAGTATTTAGAAATGTCCTTACAAGCTTGGCTGATTGGCTGCCAAAGATAAAACCATGTTAAATCCCACTAATCTGGGCGGTTGTGAATTCTCCTTGGTGGTTGGACTTGATGATCTTAACCTTTTCCAACCTGAACAATTCCGTGATCTTAAAGAGTGGAAGGTGAGGGGAGTGRGGCTCAGCGTGCTGTAGGTTCACAGCAGTGGTGTTTTCCACCCAAACAGAAAGCTCTCTCCAGAGGAACTGGAGCGAAAACGTCAGGAGATGATGGAAAATGCCAAGTGGAGGGAAGAGGAGAGGGCAAACAACCTCAGGAAACACCGGAAGGAGGAGGAGCTGGAGCGGGAGCTGGAGAAACTCGATGCCAGGGATGGGAAGTTCTTCCAGTGAGTCCTTTATCTTCTCATCCAAGGGGAAATCCAGGCCAGAGCTTCTGAGGGATGGCCTCAGCATCTGGGATGTTTCAGGTCRTGGAATAAGATCCATGTCCTCTGTGTATTACAGCAGAACCAATGACATCTGCTATTCCCAAATTTTCCTCTTAGCCCAAAAGATGGTTATTTCTGGGACTGGGAGACTCGAGCTGGTCATTGGTGATGTTTTGCCACCCTGGAAGTGCCTGGGTGTGTCTTACACAGAGATATTCAGAAATTCTCTGGGTTTAGGAGCTTGCAGCAGTTTGAGRCCTGCAAGTCCCCATGAGTCTGTGRGACTGAGACCTGTGTTTGACAACAAGACCATTTCTAAACACTGGTGGCAACTTCATCCCTTGTGCTCATGGCAGGGAAAGCCCTGAAGCTGCCCAGAGCTGGGATCACAGAATCAGTCACAGAATCCTGGAATGGTTTGGGTTGGAACAGACCTTAAAGCTCATCCAGTTCCATGGGCAGGGAGGGACACCTTCCACTATCCCAGGTTGCTCCAAGCCCCATCCAGCCTGGCCTTGGACACTTCCAGGGATGGGGCAGCCACAGCTTCTCTGGGCAAGAGAAAAGAGAGGGAGGAATTCCATCCCAATATCCCGTCTCTAACCTAAACCTCCTCTCCTTCAGCCTCACAGTCCTGATTTCTCTTTGGTTGAATTCCCTGCAGCCGTTTGAAGCTGGAGAGTGCCTCCACCTCCACGCTGGAGGATCGGGTGAAGCGCAACATCCACTCCCTGCAGAGGACTCCTGCTGCCTTGGAGAAGAACTTCATGCAGAGGTGAAACTCATCCTCCCTCTGCCCCCGGGGCAGGTGTTCAATGGACACTTATTCCCAAAGGTGAGAGCTCTCCAGGAACACTTCCCAGCTCCCAGAGAGGCGCCGGATCCCTGTGCTGACCCCACAGAGTGTGCAGGACTTGGGGCTCTGGGAATGTGTTCGTGACGAGCGGGACCTTTGCCGGAGACCTCCTGAGGCTTTGTATTCCATTTTTAACGTGTTGCCAGAGCTTTCCCTTCTGCCCCCACCTCGACTGGTGTCACTTTTGTACATTGGTACCAAACTGGGCCGGATGGTCGCTGCTTCCTCCTCCTGAGCTCTTTCTATGCCAGAGCTGAAGACCTRTTTTTGTTAATCCGTAAAAACCAGAGCAGAACCGATTCCCACGTGAGTTAATTCCATGGAATTTGATAGGACTACACGGACCCCGTTCCACACTGTCACCGTTTGAAGTGTGGGTGCAGAGAGAGGTGTTAGACCAGTCCGAGGGGGTCTGTGGCTCTCATTTGATGGCTCACAGATTTCACTGATTTTTAACCCAAAAGGATCAGCTTCCGAGGGGAAGGGGAATGAGCAGAGAGCATAGCTGACACAGCAGATATTTCTCTGGGATTTTGTAATGTAAGTAATGTGTATATGTACAGCAGTGTAGATTTATTTTGCCTTTTTAATTAAGAAATTTCACTGTCGTTTGTTAAATGTTCTTTGTGGCTCGGAAGGGGGGGGTGGGAGGGGCAGGGGTGAATCGGCTGTGGGAGGGAAGGCTTGGGAAGGGTTCTGGAGGCTGCGGCAGCCCCTCCTCGGGTGTCTCCAGCCCGCAGGACCCGCCCCGGTGCCGGAGGGGTCCCGGTTGTCCCCCCACGGGTCCCGGCGGGGTCCCCGCGCGGCCCCGGGCCCTTTAAACGGCGGCGCGTGACGTGGGAAACAGCCCATTCATAATTCCAGCCGCCTCGCTGCTCATTGGCCCGCTCCCAATGGGGCGTGGCCTCGTCCGGCGCGTCACGCCGGCTGGGCGAGACCATCTCCGGCAAGAGGAGGAGGGAAGGACGCTTTRTTCCCTTTTCTCCGCCTTCCTCCGTTATCCGTCTCCGTTGTTCCCTCTGTCAGCCCAATCCGTGCCGCTGCTCTCCCAGCTCCCGCCGCGGGTCCAGCCGGAGCTGTCCYGCCGCCAGCGCCCGCGGCTCCCCCCGTTCGGGCGGGCCATGGCTCCGCCCGCTCCCCACCCCCTCAGCCCGCCGCCATCTTGGCGCCTCCTGAGCGGGGCCGGAGCGGGCTCGGCCGGCCGCGGCGGAGCGAACCACCGCGGGGGCGGGCGGGGGGGGGGGGCAGGGACCGAACCACCGCGGCGGCGGCGGGGGGGGGCGGGG
>JACAXG010000198.1:909081-940234 GCA_018881555.1 Amblyornis subalaris
AACTGCGCGGGGGCCGCGGGGACGGCGGGGGGCGGCGGGGCCGCGCTGGGCTCGGTCCTCAGCGCCAGCAAGACCAAGACCAAGAAGAAACACTTCGTGTGCCAGAAGGTGAAGCTGTTCCGGGCCTCCGAGCCGCTGCTCAGCGTCCTCATGTGGGGGGCGAACCACACGGTGAGAGCGAGCGGCGTGGCCCCCACCCCCACCCCAAACCCCCGCCCCTCAGAGCCGGGAGCGGGCCCGTCACAGCCCCCCGGCACCGGGGCCTCGTCCCCCTCATCCCCGGCCCTGCTCCTCATCCCCCTCACACCCTCCTGGCCCCTCATCCCCCTCATCCCCGGCCCTGCCCCTCAGCAAGTGCCCGACCCCCCCACATCGGACCCTTCCCCGCTCGCCCTCAGGCTGGGCCTTTTCCCACCCCCCCTTCTTTCCCGCTGGATCCCAGCCTTCCCTCCATCCCATCCCCGATCCAGCCCCTCCCTGTGGGGTCTGTGGTCCCTTTCTCCTYGGTCTCCCTCCCCAGGCGGTTTGGGGATCCCCAGGTCGGGGTGTCCGTCCCTCCCTGTGCTCCCAACCCCGACACCTTTTCCAGCACCTCTTCCCAACACCCTTTTTCGCGGGACTGGGGAGGGGGGATGATGCTGTTTCGGTGCTGTTGCTGTGGCACAACCCCCCCTGAGGGCACTGATTTGACACCCACAGCCCTGTCCCCTGTCACAGCCCCTGGAGGGACTCCCTGTGTCACAGCCCAGAGCGGACAATCCTGTGCCTCACTCAGACAATGCTGTGTGTCCCAGCTCCATCCCCCTAAAAAAGGGGGTTTGGCCCCATCTGTCCTGGTTTGTGTCCCTTGGATTCCAGGATTCAGGCCGTGTGTGTCCTCTTGGCCTCGGTTCCTCTGGGAACACGCTGTAAGAGGGAGGTGGGAAAGGGTCCCTTGGGAATGTGTGTGATGGCTCAGCTCTGATCCCACCTYCTTTGCTAATTCATAAGACCATCCTTATGTTTTCTCTGGAAACTTCTCCCTGGTTTATGATGGCAGGCACGAGGATTGATTCTTGGATGTGGGTGCTGGATGCTGTTCTAGGTGGTCAGAGAATCCAGCAGCCTCATCCCTTCCTCAATTAATCCACTTTTAGGGCTCAGACACACCTATTTCTCCAGTGGATTAGTGGATGTTTCCTAGAGAGTGAAAGGGATTCGGGCTTATTTTTTTTCCAAAACAAATAACACACCAAGAAAAAAAAATCTGCCTTGCATTCCTGGCCTGCCTGGCTGGAGTGAAAGCTTCCAAATGTGGTTCAGCACGGTGCTGTCTTTGAGGCAGAGGATGTTCCAAGTGCTCAGAGCCTTGCCCAGGAAGCAGGATAATGAGTTTAATCAGGCTTTGATCAGTCGTGCCATTAGGAGCCCTGAAGAAATGGAAATTGTGGGATTCTTCGGGAGCTTCATTGTGGCCTCTTAGGGACAGTTGTTGCTTGCTGGCAATTGGCCTTTTTAGGTTTTTTTTTGTAGGGTTTTTTTTTTGTTGTAGCTGTCTGGGCAGTAGGAGCCTGGCAGGGATTTGAGGCCCTGGATGAGGACAGTGTAACTTTGGGAGCACTTGGCTGTGAAATATTTGGGCAAAGGGAGGAAGGCAAGCTGACACTAAGCTGGTAATGAGATTATATCGGATGTGTATTAGGAAGAAATTGCTGCCAGGAAGGAGCACCGTGTCCTGAGGGGCTGGGAAAGGGGTGAGAAAAGTTCAGCTGTGACCTCTTCACCCTGGGAAAGGCATTTAGGATTTCCCAATAAATCCYTCCACCTCTCTGCGTCGGGATCAGGGTTTGGTGGCTGCTGTGACAGGGCTGGGAGCTGAGGGGGCTCCGTTGACTCACCACGAGCAGCTGCTCATCCCGGGCTGTGTCTGGGGGATGATCTCTGTGCCCTGCTTATAGGGAATGGGAATGACGTGCCTCCAGCAGATGGGCTTGGAAATAATTTCGGGAATACCTTTAAGCTTTGTTAGAAATCTTTTGGGGGTGTTGTTTAGTATTTGGCTCCTGGAGCAGCGTTGGACAGGGAGGGGTGAGTCCATGGAGTTCTGCCTTGGGATCCTTGCGGTTGGGAGGAGGAGAAAACAGCTCCCAGCACAAGCCCGGGGCTGTGCCAGGAAGGTCTTGTCAGAATGACTTGGATCTGGGATGAACTTTTTCACGGAGACAAATCAAACAAACAACCATTTTATGCAACGCGCTGAAGAAATTCCCGTGGGTCCATTATCCCGGTCTGGCCACRGCTCAGCCTGGGCTTTAACCAGGCTCGTGTGCAGCTGGGGTGAGCACAGGCAGGGATGGCTCTGGAGAGCATCAGGAGCACCCCAAGAACAGGAACTGCTTTCTGGAACACCAGTTTGGAATGTTTTAATRATGAGCTGGGTCCTGGCTGTGCTGGTGGTCAGGCTTTGGATCGGGGTTGGGGTGGGGCTGTTGTGTGAGCAGGGCCAAACGTGGGTGGTATGAGTCAAAAAACTGAATTTTGGACTAGAAAACCGTGGAGGGGAGGGGAGAACTCGTGTGAAAGTGGAGCCACAGAGGCTCRCCCTTGATTTCCGAGGGTTTTGTGAGACACTGAATCCAGCAGACGTGGAGATGGTTCCTGGGGAAGCTTCTCTTGCCGTTGTCATGGCACTGGGAGAGGAGCTGCAGCTCCTGGGGGTTGGATCCGTGTGTGTTGCTCCATGTGTGTTGCTCCACGAGTGTTCTCCGTGCCCTGGATGGATCGGTGTGCACGGGATGGGAAAGTTGGGATGGTTCTGGAAGGGAGCGGCCATCTCCCACCCAAGGAGATGAACCACCACAGTGTTGTGTGATGCTCTGGAAACCATGGAAACGGTTGTAAGGTGCTGGTGATGGAAGGCACTGGGATCCCGGGGAGCTTGGGGGGTGTTGGAGWGGGGATTGTGGATCTGTTTGTAGGGCTGGGATGCTGCTGCTCCTCCAGGTGCCAGTTCATCCGCTGGAAAAGATTCCCGTGGCTCTGGCTGCTGGCAGGGGAAAGGCGTAAACATCCCATTTTTGTGGGAATGGGGAGATCCGTTGGCTGCGCGRATCTTGCCTGAGGCAGCTCCAGAGGCTCCAATTCCTGGCTGGAGCACCAGCCATCTCCCAGGACCCTCAGGAGTGGTGCCAGCCAGCACAGAGCWCAGCTCGTTAGTATTCCAGGGAAACAGCAACATTGGGATTTGCAGCACGCTTCCCCCCGCTCCGCAGCGTCGGTTTTGGTGTTGCCACGTTAATTGGAGCCAGAGCAGCATCTGCCACATATCAAACGTTCAAATCCCATCAATTGCTCCTGGCACAGTGGGAGCAGCCTGGATCTGTCCTTCCCAGCCTCGCAGTTGGCCCCGGCTCTAATTGACCTCTGGAGAGAGCAGCATATGGGCCGTGGCCGTGCCAGCCCCTYGGAATGACCGAGGCCCTGGCTCCAAACCTCCTCCTCCCAGGAGCTCCTGTTCAAATCCACATTCCAGGAGCCCTCTCCCTTTTTGGCATGGAGAGAAAAGAAGGTTTTCCTGGCTAGTTCGACAAGGAAAATGGGGCTCATTTCCCTGCTGGTTTCCCTGCTCTGCTGCTGGCTCTTGTGATCATGGGTTGATTGTTGAACTTTCCCATTCCTTAGCTTTTATTTGGACTAAGGAAAGTGACAGCTCTGCCCACCTGTGAGTGGACTGGGAGGGATGGATGCTTTCCAGTGGTCCTGAGGCTGTGCTGACACAGGATGGGTGACACTGATTCCTGTGACGCAGCCAGGAGTCCTTTCCAGCAGCCTTCCAAGCACTTTGTTCRGGAAGAGGTGGATTTGCTGTCACCAGGGGATGCTTTTTTCCCCCCTCTTAAAGCATTCTGATGTCTCCAGAGGAATTATTGACTACAAGATTCATGCTTCCCTCGCCTTGCATGGGGGGGTTGTTAGCATGGATACTGATTAATCATGCTCTAATTCATGGAAAACAGGGGTTTTTTCTCAAACCATCACCCAGTTGCTGTTCTGTGTTAAGCAGCAGCAAAGTTTTGCTGCAGCTGTGGGTTTGTCTCCGTGCTAAAGTGATTTTSCCATGTTTCTTTTACCTCCTTCCCCAGAGCATAATAAAGTTTAACTAATGCTCACGAAGTACTTGGAGATGCCTGATTGAAAGGCTTTGAGGGGAACAAAGTATCTTTATTTTCCTGAGCAAATTCCTGTTGCAAAGAATCGCGGAGAGTGGGCTCACACACTCCGTCAGCTGCATCTTGTTAGTAAACAAATTGCATTTTCCCATCAATTTACTAATGCTAATTGCCACTTTGAGGCTACAGTCAGGTTTTGAAACAAAATTATGCCTGGCCCGTTCGTCCCAACAGCTGTCCCTGAATGACACGGAATATTGACGTGCCTCTTATTGGGAAAGGGATTGGCTTTGGTGGCRAAGACAAATAATCAACTCAGAGCCCTGAGTGGTGTTGCTGGAGGATTCCAGTGACCAGGAAGTAAAAGCTTAACAGAGAGAGAGGGAGGAGGTGTTTTTCCAGCCCTGGAAGGCCAGGGAAGGCTGAGGCAAAGCTGAATTTGCTGACTGAGGAGGAAGGGTCTGGGCTTGCTCCAAGCCCTGGTGCTTGGTGGCTTTCCCTCTGCCTTTCCCTCTGCATCCCCGGGATTGGGGCTGCTTTGATGTGCTGCCTCACCTCTGTCCTTGCTGGAGCGACTCTGGACACATGGGGCTGCCTGACCTGCTTGGGAATTGCTCCTTTGTTCTCAGAACGTGGCAAAACCAGCAGAGAAACGGGAAGCATCTTCTTCTCGATGCTCCTGCTGAAGGTGGCAGTGGGTTTGTCTGAAATGTGCCTTGGTTTTAAATCCTGAGAGCTCCTGGGGTGTGTCCGAGCCTTTTGTGGGGCTCTGGCAGTGCCATTCCCRCTGGGTCTGACCTGGGAGGGGCAGGACTGGAACCTTCTGTCCTCCTGTAAAATGCAGGTGGCACGGGCAAAATGCACCTTTTAATGGTGCTCTCAGCATGGGCTGGTCCCTCTCGGGTGCCTGTGCTGGGAAAATGGAAAACTCTGGGYGTGAGAGGACTGGGCAAAAATAGGCTGATTTTTGAGTGGATTCGAGGGCTCACCAGGGCTAAAAACTGAAGTAGATTCAAGGGCAGATCAGGGCTAAAAAGCTGGAAGCCTTTACAGGAACCCAGCATCACTCTGGRTGTGGAGGCAAATCCCTGGTGTGGGGAGCTTGTGCTCCAAATTAGCCATTCTTTTTCCACTTTGGGGACCTTTGTGGCAGAGGTGTGGCACTACCCCGTGCTCAGCCTGCCGGAGCTGTGCTTTGCAGCTGCTGTGATGCCCAAACCACCCCGAGGGCTCGGGTGTGTGGTGGTGSTGCTGCTGCACCTCTGCTCTCTGTCCCTGCCTCCTCCTCATCCAGCATCTCGCTGCCCACCTTGTACCCTCATCTCCAAAGATCCTGGCACTGGCAGACTTCCTCCAGCGGCGAGACGTCTCCTTTTGGGAGTCAGAGCCGCGGGAATGTTCTCCCCGGGAGGCAGCAGGGGTTGCTGAGCCCCTCCCTGCCGTGCACCTTGCTGTGACCTTGCCTCGTGTAGCATAAATACCCCGGGACACACTCTCTGCTATATTTAATCTGCTCCACGCCTCTCCCCGGGGAGAAGGCGAGAGAGCAAACATGTGCCAGGCGTTTGTCACGTTGTTGCTCCCGGAGGCTGCTCAGATTCCCCCGGGATAAGCCTGAGGAGAGGATCCCTGTGGAGAGGTGATAGGTGCCGCTGGCCACGGCTTTCCTTTGGGCGAAGGCTCCTCGTGTTTCACTCGGCACGGTCCGGCTGGATAATCCTTAGGAAGGGGGACTGGATGCTGAGGGTTGTGCTGGGAGAAGGGAGGGTTTGGGATATCCCTTTCCCAAGGCGGTGTGGGGGCTTTCCATTCCTCTCCCTTGGGAAAGTGTCGAGCA
The DNA here is from genome assembly GCA_018881555.1 of Amblyornis subalaris. Classification (NCBI taxonomy): domain Eukaryota; kingdom Metazoa; phylum Chordata; class Aves; order Passeriformes; family Ptilonorhynchidae; genus Amblyornis; species Amblyornis subalaris. The sequence continues at coordinate 915,067 of JACAXG010000198.1, forward strand.
TGGGTGTTGCTGTGGGAGCACACGGTGCTTAAACTACAAAAAACTCAAAAACCGCAACATAGCAACAGAAATAAACTAAACAAACTCGTGTTTTCTTCCAGACCGATGTCAGGAGCAGAGGCCCAGGGAGCTGCCCTAGAGGGGGAAGGGCAGGTGGGCAGTGCTGGGGCTGGGAATGGCCAAATCCCACTCTTCATCCAGCTCTTGGTGCCCAGCACAAGCCCCTGCCCTCTCCCTGTCTCCTCCAGAGCCAGAATCCCGGAGCATCCAGCAAGCTCTGCTGGAAGAGGGGAAAGGCTTCCACAGGTTGGGTTTTTTATCTTGGGAGGAGCGAGGGTACCCCTGGAACGAGACAAAGGTATCCTGGTGCGCCATTTCTGCCACTCAGGAGCCTCGCAACAGGTCCCACTCTCGCTTTGAGGTTCGTGCCGTGGCAGAAACGAGGGCACCCAGCGACGCCTTGAAACGTTTGTGTCTGAATTGCTGCCAGCGAGGAGGCAGCCTCCGAATCGCTGTTCCCTCTCAGCCGTCAGCACCCTTCCTCCGCTCTGCAAGGAGCTGATAATGGCTTGTTTGTGCCTTCCCCACGCCGGGAAGAGGGCTGGGAGCAGGCTGGGAGCAGGCGTGTGGCAGGAGCTGTGCTGTCGGGCTTCCCCTCCTGGTAGACAGCAATAATTAGTGGCTGGAGGCAGCGCCTCTGTCTCGGTACAGAATGAGTTGTTTTCTCCTCGCCCTGAGGGGAAATCACTGCGTGGGACTCTGATACAGCTCCCTGCAGTGCCTGGGAGCTGGGACATCCCTTCCTCACCTGGAGTCCTCTTCCCTTTTCCCTCCCCTCTGTCTCAAGGAGCGGCTGGGTGTAGGATTGAGCCTTCAACTTAACCCGGGGSGGGGGGGCATCGGCCTCCCCCTGCGGGATTGCTGCTGCCGGGGGATRTGTGGCATTATTTATTCATTCCTGTGCGCGGTGTTTTCCATCCATCCCAGTGCTCCGTGCTGCCGTGAGGAAGACGCAGGGCAGGGCTTTGCAGAGCTCCCGTCTCCGCTCTCCACGGAGCCGCGGCCGCTTCGCTTCCCGCTTATCTGTTGTGTGGGATGGCAGTCTCTGAAAATAGCCAGCCTTCCTCCTGGCACTGGGGACGTGTCTTTCTTTCCAGTCTGACGTGTGTTAAATCTGGGCTGCTTTTTCGTGGTGGTGATGGAGAAAGGGTGCGATAAACACGGAATCGGCTCACGGAGCTGAACCTCCGTGGTCCCTGCGGAGGAGGGGAGCAGAGACGTGGCAGGGATTTGGGCAGAGCTGTGCGTCCTGTTGCATGCAGGGAACGGGGAATCCCAGAGCTGCAGTCGCTTTCCTCAGCCTGATGGCTTGGCCCCTGTTCCCAGCCGGCGGGGAAGTTTTCCAGCRGCTTTCCAAGTGCGCTGGAAGTCACTTGACCTGTGGAAGATTTTGGTGTTGGGAACGGCCCCCAGAGCTGACTCGTAGCCAAACCCTGCTGTTGCCAGTGTTGTCTGCCTCTCTCTCCAGCATTACCTGCTTGGCACAACAATCATGGGAACGGAGCTGGAATGAAATTGCTTCCTAAATCCCTGCTGTTAACAGGAGTTCAGTGAGATGGGACTTGTGGGGAGTCCCTGTGAGGGAATGACACTGGGGCTGTGCTCAGMAAAGGCAGCTCAGAAACCTCTTGACCTGCTCTTGATTCTGGCACAGCCTTGTCAGTGGCTCCAGTGACTGGAGCAGGGCAGCCAGACACAGCCCAGAGGTGGATTTTTATTATTTTTTTATTATTATTGTTATTAATGCTGTCACTGCTGGGTGCTGCAGCACGAGCCCGCCTGTGCAGTAGTAGCTGAACATTCATTCTTCTGCTTCCCTGTGTTCCTGTGGCTGCCACACATGACTAAGGAGCAAAAACAATCTAGTGGAGTGACTCATCCCTTCAGAGAAGGTGGGRTAAGAGCAACAGGAGACAGCAAGCATGGAAACAGCATCCCCAGGGAGCTGGGCTGGGCTGCACCAAAGCTCCAGAGCCTGGCCCTGCCCAAGGCTTTGGTCATCGCGGTTTGTAGCAGAACTAATGAAGAAATGGCAACATTTTCTCAGTAAGGCAACTGTSGTTTAGTGATAACATTAAATCTGGTGGTTTGGCCTGGAGGTTTGTCTGGGTTCTCAGCTGTGTCTTGCATGGTCGGTGGAAGGGGAAAGGAGGAAAGAGCAGAGGTTGGCTGGGGAGGATTCATCACATCATGGAATGAGGTGCTCCTGAGCTTGTAACCACAGTGTTCCCCAGGTTGCTTCTATCTGATGGGTTATGGTGCCCCAAAAGCAGCCCCTGGGGTGTTGGGCATCCCTGTCAGTCCCCTGGGCAGAGGGGTTGAGTCTCCTTTTCCTTTCTCTTTCAGATCAATGAGCTCAGCAATGTTCCCGTCCCTGTCATGTTAATGCCCGATGACTTCAAAGCCTACAGTAAGATTAAGGTGGACAATCATCTATTCAACAAGTAAGTAGRTGCTTCCCAACCTCTTTGTAGTCAGAGCTCTGTGCTGTGAGGCAAACTGGGCCGGTGGAGGCCTTCTGGATTGTTCCCAGCTGTAATGCCAAGAGGATCCAGCCTGGCTGGACACAAGCCCCGAGGCTGTGCCCTGCCCAGACCCCTCAACAGGATGTGGTGGGGTCGGTCTGTCACTGGGATGCTCTTTGGTGGCTTGGTTCCCATCCTTGGAGGGATAAGACTGTTCACAGGAGGCAGCTCTGAAGCTGTGCTGTACCCCTGGCCCACAGGGTGTCTGTGGAGTTATCCCTGTCTCCTTTTCCCGAAAGATCCATTTTTGGAAGCCCTTTAGAAGTCGTGGTTGTGACTGGTGCTCAGAGCTGCGTTCTCCACCCCAGCTCTGTGTGAACAGGGCTGCAGCACTCCCTGATTAATCCTTTGTTTTCACCAAGTTTCACAGGGATCAGCTCTGGAGAGTGGGAGTGTGATGGGAAAGTTTGTCTTCTCAGGCACGTACGACGTGCAGGATCTGCTCTTCCCCCTTCTCCTACAGAGCTCCGAGTTCCCCACGGATCGGTACAAAGGCTCCTCACTGAGAATGAGCTGCCAAATTCTCCCACTGTGGCCAAGCAGGAGCATCCTCTCTGCTTCTCCCCGCGGGGCAGGATCAGGGCTGTGGCAGGGAGCAAATGCAGCCTCCCCCAGTGACAGGGAACGCTGTCACCGTGTCCCCCTGTCCCGTGCCCGGGGGCACACTGGCAGCAGGGCCAGCTCTGGAACATGCCAGGCTGGAGCTGATTCCCCTATCTCCTTGTTCTGGGTGAGATTGTTTGCGGTGTGCTGACCTTTCTTTTGCTGAGTGATCTGATGTGATCTGAAACCAGAGCCCACCCCCTCTTCTCCTGCAGCTTTTCATCGTGCCCGGTGACAGCGCGTGCAGGGCTGTGACTGTGCAACAAAGCCACAAAGCAGGGGCAAAGGGAGCCGTGATTCCCTCAGATCCGTGCTTGTGACAGACGGGATTGTTCTGGCACACAAATCGTCCAGGCAGCCCGTTAGYGTGGATCCTGCAAACATTTCTAGGGAGAGATCCTTTTGTGGGCATCCAAACAAACGAGCTGCCCTAACGAGGGCAGAGCGAGGCCCCGGAAGGTGGGAGGGGGTGAGATGTCCTGGGGGCTTGGCAGGGAAGTGGGAGTCGAAGTGGAATCTGATTTCACAGGCTGATCATTGCACACGAATCTCTTTTCTGCCCTGCCCTAGGGAAAACTTGCCAAGTCGCTTTAAATTCAAGGAGTATTGTCCACTGGTGTTCCGGAACCTCCGGGAAAGATTCGGGATCGATGACCAAGACTACCAGGTACCGTCTCCTCTCTTCCTGCCCTCCTGACACCTTTCCCTAGGACAGAGGAGCCACCCTGGTAGAGAAACCATGATGCAAAGGTTGTTCTCAGCAACTTTGCTGGGTTTATAATTGTGGTTTGAGTGGTTTTACCATAACCACAGCAAAGGAATAGATCTTGCTGTGCCAAGCACTGGGCAGTAGGAGGAGAAGATGATCCCTGCTCCCAAGGCAGGAAACAGGAGGCACAGATGGCTGTGGGCAGGCAGAAGCTGGAGGATAACAACGATCCAGTGCAGAACATCTGCAAGGAAAATGAGTCTGTCACATTTTTACAGATTCAGGTGCTTTTAGCCAAGTGTGTGTTGTTGAATTGGGCGTATCAAGGTGGCTCCTGCTTTGGGACGCATCCCTTAAGGCCAGAGGCTCAGATTTTCCTGGGAGGGGAGAGACATCGTGTATTGTTAACACATCTGGGCTCAGCTCCAGGGAGAGGGAGATGTCACAGCTCTCAGTGCCGCAGCAGGGCCTCCCTTCCTCACGCAGCTCCGAGCCCTGTGCACGCAGGAGGTGAGGAGAGGCAGCTGCTGGGAGRTCACAGCAGCGAGGAGGGAGCCAGCAGCGAGCCAGGGGGGCTGTGGTGGCTGCGTGGCCCTTGGCAGGCAGGGTGTCACCCGCTGTCCCCAGYGCTCGCTGCCGCTGACAGGGACGGGCACGGCGCCAGGGGCATCCCCTGGAATACWCCCTGGGATCTGCCAGCCCGCAGAGGCACGTGGGGGCGTGGTGCAGGCTCCCTGCTCGCTCCCTCCGTGGCTGCACGTGCTCCCTGTGTGGTGGGAAGAGGAGCTGGGAGCAGAGCTGATCCCAAACTGCTTCCCTCTGTGCCTGTGTCACGCCCTCCACGAGGGTGACCGACGCTCTTGTACCTGGTTTATCATTTACACCTCGCTTCTCCCATCCTTGGGGTAGCTTGGCTTTTTARAAGTGTCCAGCTGGAGCAGGAAACATTAACTGAGCTAAATTCAGGTGGATAAAATGTGATGGCTTGAGTGGGAACGGAGCCAGAACGCTGAATATCACAGCCCAGCCGTGGGAGAGGTGGGAGTGGACAGGAAGGGAACGAAGGAAACCCAGGGGCTGCGAGTTTGGTAATGCTCTGTGTGGTCACGATTTCTGCTTCCCAGCTCCAGGAGAAAAGCTCTGTGGTTTTGAGGTGAGGGCTGATTAAACTGCGTGGCACAGACCCCTTTGCAAATGTCAGCGAGAAGCAAAGGGGATTCTTGTGTTTGCCTTTATTTTCCTGACGCTTTCCAAAGCCGTTGGCAGCAGCAGAGTTTTTCCCCTGCTTCATTAAAGTTTTAAAAGCTTTAAATGCTTCGTTCTGAAAGGAAACCTCTGGGCTCACTTGCAGCATGACGTGGTAAATCTCCTTCACAGCGGGCTCTGCTGCAGGCTCCCTCTGCTGCCAGAGCTGAGGGAGGAGGAGGGAGCAGTGCCACTGTCACCTAAAAACAATTATCCAGCCTGGAACACGGTGTCCAGCCCAGTTTGGCTGGAAAACACAAGTTCCTTGCTAAAGGCCACTATCCAGGTGTGTTCCAGGGCACAGCTCTCTGCTCTCCCCATCTTACCTGTGGTAAGGAAGTGCTGGTGAGGGGTTGTTGGTTGAGAAAATGACTTCTGGCTCGGCACTGGTGACTGGGCAGGGGCTGGAAGGTGCAGGGGACAAGCAGGGGACAGGTGACCTGCTTGGCCTGAGGTGTGAGGAGCAGTGGCTGTGCCTGAGGGAGGAGCTCACAGCCAGTCCCTCTACCTGGGGACAGGCAGCAGAACAAAGAGCTCGTGTTGTGGCTCAGGGAATTGATCCTTGCTCTGCAGTTTTCCTGGGATTTTCCAGSCTGCAAGGCTGGAGGGAAGCTGCACTGTCTGGTTGCTAAGGGTGGAGACAGGGATTTAAAGGCAGATGCTGCTGCTTGTCGGAAGAACAACCAAGCTATTTATACTCTTCTTTCACGTCCAGGGGTAAGAATAGCAGAGCCTGAGGGTGCCTTTTGGTGCAGGATGGCCTGTGAAGAATTCCCAAACAGTGACAGTTTGGCCAGTCTAAGCTGCTTTTTTGATGGAAAAGGCAACAGGCCACTTCAGTTGTTTTGTTCTGCTTTTCCTTAAGCCTCAGGAATATCCCGACTGCTCTTAAATYCCCGGGCAGGAAACGCTGAGAACTCTTGGCCCGTGTATCCTACATCTTTAAAAACCCTTCAGTAAAAAATACCTTCGAAAAACACATGCCAGGTGTTGTGGCAAACACGTCAGCAAATCACAGGCGCGGGTGGAAGCCCTAAAACCGCGTCCAGATTTTTACACGATCGCGTTTTACCCGAACGCTCCGGAGCTCAGAGCGCGTGCTCCGAGCTCGTTCTGTGGAGCTGGCCCTGCTTCCCAGGGCTGCTCCTCCTCCCCCAGGGGAGGTGGAGGCTCCTGGCAGCCCCCCCACGCCCTGCTTGCCCCCCCCAGAACTCGGTGACGCGCAGCGCCCCGGTGAACAGCGACAGCCAGGGCCGCTGCGGCGCGCGCTTCCTCACCACCTACGACAGGAGGTTCGTCATCAAGGCCGTGTCCAGCGAGGACGTGGCAGAGATGCACAACATCCTCAAGAAGTACCACCAGGTACGGTGAGTCTGGCACCCCCGTGGGCACCTCGGGACCCCTGCGGACGCACCTTGGGGTTTGGAGCTTGGGSGGCTGGAGCGTGGATTCGCAGCCCGGCAGAGCTGGCGCAAAGGTTTTGCAGAAGGRAGCAGCTCCTTAGGATCTGAGGGTTAAATCTGGCCCAGCAGCTGTTTGTTGGTGGTGCTGAGCCCTTTCCYAGCTCACCCTGTCCCTTGCATCAGTGAATTATGGATCACTGGTACATGAGACCTGCAGATGTGCTCCTGCTTCAGTGCTTTGCATTGGGCTTTGCAGAGGGACTGGAGAGGAGCAGGGAAGGGGCAGCAAAGTGAGACAGCTGGAAATGTTCTCCTCTGGTCCACATGATCTGCCAGCCCATCTGCTCTTCACTTCCAGGCACACTGAGAGAACCACGAGAAGTGAGGTTGGGCAGTGCCAGGGCACACCTGGCCTGTCACAGCAGGCTGGACACACAGAATCCCAGGATAGTTTAGGCTGGAAGGGATCTTGGAGATCACCCAGTTCCACCCCCCTGCCATGGGCAGGATGCCACTCACTGGATCAGGCTGCTCAGGGCTGGAAGATTCCCACCCTATCTCAGCTCCTTTCCTTGAGACCCCAGGAGCTGCTCCAATCCTCCTTTCCTCTCACATCGGTGTCAGGTGGCTGGAGCTGGAGGCTTTGCTCCAGCATCTCKCTGAGCTCGTGTCCTGTGAGGGGTTTGTGTGACAGAGCTGTCTTTCCCTGCCCTTCCCTGCCCTGCTCTCCTGCAGTTCATCGTGGAGTGCCACGGGAACACCCTCCTGCCCCAGTTCCTGGGCATGTACCGGCTCACCGTGGACGGTGTGGAGACCTACATGGTGGTCACCAGGAACGTGTTCAGCCACAGGCTGACTGTGCACAGGAAGTACGACCTGAAGGTGAGGCTGTGGACGAGGCTGGGAGCTCCTCCAGAAGGGGGGGAGGTGGCCTTGGTAGCCCCCACTTGGCAGGGTCATGGGCTTCGGGGTTTGGTCAGGGGATCAGGTGTGGGGGGCTGTGGATGGAGCTTCACTTGAGGCTCAAGTGTTGGTCCATTCCCACGTCCCAGGGAGATCAATAAAAGGGGGTTCAGCACTGATTTTGAAAATACTTTCATTATTTTTCTGCATGGAGAAAATAAACAGTGTCAATGAATTCATTRGGAATGTGACACACAGGGCAGTAATGATATTTTCTTTATTTTGTTTTATCAGGGCTCAACAGTATCCAGGGAAGCAAGTGATAAAGAGAAGGTATGGAGCCATCCCTGGCCAGCCTTTCACTTCTCCTCGTGGTTGGAAGCAGATGGGATCCAAGTGACATCCCTTTTCCAAAGGGGTATTGAGCAGGGGATATTCAGCAGGCCCTGAGTGTTAACCTCTTTCTGTCCCCCCTTTCAGGCTGTGCTCCTGAAGAGAAGGTGGATTTCACCACAGCACGCCCTGAGTACCAAACTGAGGCAGGCCAGAGGCAGATTTTCCAACAGATGCTTTTATAAACCAGACCAGCTCCTCTCAGATCCTTGGCATATCTCAGCATGTTCCTAAATCTGGCTTGTGGTGCCAGTGGGGGAGTTTGGGACTAAGCTTCCTGCCCCTGCAGAACTTCTGTGGTGCTGCCTTGCAGTTCCTGTGGAAATCACAGCAGTGGCTCGTGRTGTTACATGTTCTGCACGTGGGATTTTCAGGTTTGGAGGTTTACTCCAGCCTGCCCTAAAATGAGATCTCTGCCAAGAGCCAGGGAAATCCCATTTGCACTGAATCCTGAATCCTCTGGCATCACCAGGCCCAAGTGTCCACAGCTTCCTGGCTGGAGCTTTTTCTGCACTTCTGTGCAGTTTGACTGTGCACAGATCATAAAGCCACCTCAGCTCCTGTTACTCTAAATCATTGAATTCCCACTTGCACCAGGGGGCTGTAAGTCCTTCCACATCCCTGAGAAATCCTCAGGGCCTGCTGCAAGCAGATTGCTCAAAGAGCAGTGGGTTTAATTTTTTTCCTCAAGTTTTTAGGGAGAGAAGCTTAATCTTTTTTTCCAAGCCTTCAACCCTTTCCCCCCAAGTCAGAAGCCAACAAAAGGAATTTCTTTTCAGTTCTGGGAGCTGGCTGGAACACCCCTGGCTGGAGCCTGGCTGGAGCACCCCTGGCTGCAGCCCAGCCGTGCAGCTCTCAGCCTGGCACTCCTTAAACCTGAGTTGCTCCATGTCTCCCTCGAGTTTTCCTGTAGGAACAGCCGAGCCCGTGGATTCACTGACAATTCTTGTGCTCTGCCTGATGCCATTTCCACCCTTAGTGGACTTGAAGCAGCCAAAAGGCCCCAAACTGAGCAGAGCCTGTTCCATGCACACCCAGCTGCTGCCGGATCCGTGTGCCAGCCCTCCCCTGGGAGCAGGCTGGGGAATTTGACCGCAGGCTTTTTGTTGCAGGCCAAGGATCTCCCAACGTTCAAGGACAACGACTTCTTGAATGAGGGTCAGAAGCTGCATGTTGGAGAAGAGAGTAAAAAGAACTTCCTTGAAAAGCTGAAGCGGGACGTGGAGGTAGTTTCCTGGGGGACAGTTCTGCTCTGTCTCCCATCACTGGATCCTCACTGCGGCCTCTGGCTCCAGGGGCGCGGCAGTGACTGGAAAACGAGTCCCTCCCGGATCAGTCAGGGTTCTGCTGAGGGCAGTGGGCCTGTGTAGGTTCTCTGGAGTGTGAGAAGGGTTTAGCTCTCACTACAGCCCTTTCTTAGGGAGGGACCGGCAGGGCAGGACCGAGCATTCCCGATCCCGCCCGGACGCCGTTGTTCTCACTCCTGCCTCTCTCCCAGTTTTTAGCCCAGCTGAAGATCATGGACTACAGCCTGCTGGTGGGCATCCACGACGTGGACCGGGCGGAGCAGGAGGAGATGGAGGTGGAGGATCGGGCGGAGGACGAGGAGTGTGAGAACGACGGGCTGGGAGGGAACCCCATCTCCTCGTACGGGACCCCGCCCGACAGCCCCGGCAACCTCCTCAACTACCCCCGCTTCTTCGGGCCCGGAGAGTTCGACCCCTCCGTGGATGTGTACGCCATGAAAAGCCACGAAAGTGAGCCTGGGCAGCTGTGGGGGGCGTGGGGAGGGCAGGGGAGGTGTCCTGGGATCAGGGAAGKGGGAGGGATGTCCCTGCCCGGCGCCCCTGCTTTGCTGTGCAGTCCCTGGTGGGAGTGGAACAGGCACGAGCAATGCTTGCACAGGGGAGGCACAGTCAGGGAGCCTCTGGYGTGCTGGTCCGGGCACCTCTGCCCTTCTGCAGCCTCCAGCTGCCTTTGCTTCCCCTCTGAGTTGCCCCAAGCCAGCCCTGCCCGGTGTTTCTGGAGGAGGGGCTGAGCTGGGTGTGCCAGGGGATGTTTTTTGAGCAGGGAGTGCAGCTGGGTGTGCCCAGGGGGTGTTTTTTGAGCAGGGAGTGCAGCTGGGTGTGCCCAGGAGGTGTTTTTTGAGCAGGGGGTGCAGCTGGCTGTGCCTGGGGGTGTTTCTGGAGGACAGGGTGCCCTGGGTGTGCCCAAGGGGTGCAGCTGGGTGTGCCCAGGGTGTCTGAGCCTCCCTCCTGCCCTGCAGGTGCCCCCAGGAAGGAAGTTTACTTCATGGCCATCATCGACATCCTCACGCCCTACGACGCCAAGAAGAAAGCTGCACACGCTGCCAAAACAGTGAAACACGGGGTGAGCCTGGCCCRGGGAGGGGGGGCTGTGGGGCTGCTGCTCTGCCTGCCTGTCTGGGGGGGTGTGTGATGCCTCCTGGCACTGATTTTGTGTGGGAATTCTCCAGCACTTCCCTCGCTCCTCGTCTCCTCAGGCTGTCCCAGAGAGGTTTTCCCTCTGGTTGGTTGGGGATAACTTGTATTTACATCCCAGTTTGGGAGGTGCTSGAGGCACCTCACAGGGCAGGAATGGACTGCAGGGAGACACACAGCCCTGCCCCTTCCCTGGGGCCACTCCTGTGTCCTGGCAGCGATTCTGAGCTTCCCAGAAGGGCTTGCAAAAAGCCTAGCTTAGCAGGACTTGGAATTGTTTGGGTTGGAAAAGACCTTTACGGTCAAGTCCAGCCATCCACCCAGCACCACCATGTGGAGTTGACATAGAATCATGGAATATGCTGAGTTGGAAGGGACCCATCAGGRTCAYGGAGTCCAACTCCTGGCCCTGCACAGACACCCCAGCAATCCCACCCTGTGCATCCCTGGGAGCGTTGTCCAAAYGCTCCTGGAGCTCTGGCAGCCTCGGGGCTGTGCCCATTCCCTGGGGAGCCTGTTCAGTGCCCTCCACCCTCTGGGGGAARAACCCTTTCCTGATGYCCAGCTTAWCCTTCCCCTGACTCAGAACTTCATGAGTTCTCTGTGCTTCTTCTAAATCTCCTGTAAGCCACGAGGGAACAARCCCAGTGCCTTGACTCTGTGGTCTGAAGATGGAACTGGAGCTAAAATCGGTTTCCTCGGGGCTCTCTCCAGCCCTGTTGGATTTTCCCTAGCCGTGGGTCTTTCCCAGCAGCAGGGCTGTGCTGCCCTGACCCCCGTCCCTGCCGTCCCTCCCCAGCCTGACCTCGCCTCTCTCCTGCAGGCCGGGGCAGAGATCTCCACCGTGAACCCCGAGCAGTACTCGAAACGCTTCAACGAGTTCATCTCCAACATCCTGACATAGTCGTGCTGAGCCTGCAGCCAGGAACCGCGAGCAGAGGGGCTCCCTGAGCCAGAGAGCGCAGCCTGTGACACTGAACAGACACTGTAGCAGCGTGTGGGGTGTGTGTGGGTGTGTGTGTGAGTGTGCGAGGGGAGTGTGTGGCACTGCGCGACTCCGCGGAAAACTCGTCCTGCGTGCGCCCTCCGACGGTCCACTTGACCCGGGTGGAAAAGTGGGTTTTCATGTTACAGAAGTGCCCAGACGTAAGATTTGAGGGCTTTTTAAAACAAGCCAAGTGCATTGTTTCAGCACTGCTCTTTCTAGTGACATTTTCTCCTCTCTGATGCAGAGAATCCCGGAGGGATGTGACGCGTGGCACTGTATCCGAGGGGTGGCTCTGGAGCGCGTTCGGTGGGAGTGAAGCAGTGCCTGATTCCACAAACCACTCCTTTTTTTTTTTTTTTTCTTTCGTTGTTGTTGTTGTTGTTGTTGTTTTATTGGACTGTCTTTACCAGGAAGACATACAATCCCTTTTATTTCCCTCTTGGTAGGAATTGGAAGGAAAATAGCTCACCATTTCAAGGACGGCAAATATAACTCTGATAAGGAGGAGTCGCTGAACTTTAGGTAAATTCAGACTGGGACACTTTATATTTTTTGGTTAATTTAAGTGACAAAAAGAAAAACTTTTTTGTAACTGCACTTGATTTACGAGAAAGACGAGGGAAATGAACATCTACCAAAGATGATCTCTGACAAAAGGTGTAACTCCTAGAACCTAAAAACAAACCAGTGTGAGAAGTGAGAGAGGAGGCATTGACCAACCTCAGCTAAGGATGTGCTCGGACCCGTTGTGCTTTCAATTGGCCAGCTCTGAAGATTTCCTAAAAGAAAACAAAAAAAAGAGGCATTTCCTACCTGTAGATCTGGGATAAGATGTGCCCATTGGGACACCTCAGTCAGGAATGGCTGTGTCCCTGAGGTGCCAGCCTCCCATCACAGTCCTGCCAGTGTTAATTAGCTAATGTTCAGTCTTCCTTCCCCACCCCTTCTGCCACAGGTACTTGAATCTGTTTCCTGGCAGAGGTTCCTGGGTTGGTTGGGTTGTTGTTTTTTTTTTCAATGTGACTTGCACACGAAGGAATTGGACTCGCTGCCAGTGGGGAGTGCTGGGAGCTGGGACTGTGGAGCAGCTCCACTGCTYGAGAGGACTCAGGACTTGAGCCGTGCTTGGTTTTACTCTTCCCTGCTCCAAACCCCTCTCTAGAGCGACAGTCGAGGAGTGGGAATGTTTGAACACTTGCGCCAGATTATTTTCCATCCCCTAAAGGATTTGGGACTGATTGGAGTGACTGAAAAACGTCCTGTTTTGTCTCCAGAACGCTTGTAATCCTTTCACAGCCAAGCTTGTCAGACTTGCTTTGGGTTTTGTTAGCTCTGCTGCACAAGTTACAGACCTTTTGGGTTCTTTTGTTTTATTTTTTTTTTTTTAATTTTCTTTCTCTTTTTAAGCAGGATTTAGCGTTTTGAACAAACCTCTTGCAGTTGAAACATGTTGCTTATCTGCCTTGAAACTGTTTTTCACATATGCCTTTGTTTCTGGGAATAAGCTGTTTGGAATGTCTGTCCTGTGCTGTAACAGTTTGCTGTGTGGAATTTTGGTCCTTTTTGAGAGATAACTGGTGCTCATCACATCCTGGTAATTTCCCTAGACTTAACTCTGGCTCTGGGCTGGATTCTGAATGTGGGCTTGGGGTTTTTTTCTTATTTCCCTCTTCACCCCCATTTCACATTCGTGATGTGAATCCCCCCACAGGTCTCGCCTTCGGAGGGGGACAAAAAAAAATAGAGGGGCTAAAAGTTGGGAGCTCGTGAGAGTGCACTGTAAATAGAGTCTTGGAGAGATGAAAAATCAGGGGTCCTGACGGGATATGAACATTTTTTGGTCGTTCCCTTTGGCGTGGGACAAATTTCTGCTGCCCCTGCAGTCCTGTCCCTGCTGTGTGGGGGTCACACACCCTTGTCCGGGGGGCTGGAGGCTCTCGTGTCTTAAGGTGTGGAGCTGGAAAAGCCACAGCCCAAATGCAGCTAAAAAATAATTTTTTAAAAAAAGGGAGGACTTAAGAGGGCATCATCGGCTTGGTTTTGTGGGCATTACATTGGTTGCTTTTCTCTTAAACAATAAGCACTTAAGTTTACTGCCAATTAGGAATTAAACACCAATCACTTTTTATTCCTGACAGTTTTAAAAAAAAAATCTCCATTGAATCTGCAACTTTGGCCTGGTAAGTTTGCCCTTCTCCTTTTGGGGAAAGTAGCTTGGAAATWGTTTTATCTTGAAATCATCTGTTTAAAAAAAAGAATAAAATAAAGAAGAGAAAAAGGGGGGAGGAAGAGAGAAGGAAGTGGGTGAACTGCAGACACCCTGCAGAGAGACACCACAAAACAACCCAGAGAAAGGTGAATGAAACCTCCCTCACTGAATCCCATAATAATGAATAAGAAATAAAATTAAAATACAGTGAATTCCTGCAGAAACCTTTACAGAAATTGTGACAAAAAGGGCTTAGGAGCAGTTAATGATATTTTCCTAATCCACTCCAAACTCCTGCTAGGATTCAATTGGCTGTTTCTGGCTCAAGTGATCAGAGAAGCCCCACAAACTCTCTTCACTTCAGCACTTCCCCAATTCTGCCACTTCTGTCGAGTTGCCATATTGTGTGTACTAAAGTAATTAAATGCAATTTCCTCACTTAATGATGTATTACCCAGGTATGTAACTTTGTTTAACATAAGCATTTTGTATATTGTTTACATTTTGAGAAGTAGCATTACGTTAAAAATGCTAATTTTTGTTTCTAGACAGTATTTTTATTACCAGAATAAGAAGTGAAGCTGCAAATATTTGATTTGTTTTTAAAAGGGACTTTTTCTTTTGGTTTGGTTTTTTTTTTTTGGTCTTTTTTTTTTTTTTTTTTTTTTAAATCTCGTTTTAGGTCACTTTTTTTAACTCAAGTATTTAAAAAAAAAAAAAAAAAAAAAGGAAAACCCAGCCCTCTCAATTCTGGTTTTACAACTGCTTGTGCTAGTTTGTTGTCTGTTTCTGGTGTGGATTTAGTTCTAGTTTGCTGCCTGTAGATATCCCTGTCTGTAGCATGTACCCTGCAGAACACTTTCCACTGAAGTGCGTTTGACTGACCCCCCTGGCTGACGGAGGTGCAGCAGGCAGGCACATCCCTCACCTTTAGCATCACAATGCAGGATTTTTTYCCCAAAAAAAAAGCAGTGCAATTCGGCCCACTGGAGTTCAGAATAATCAGTGTGCAGCATCTCCCCCTCCCCGGAGCCCGAAGGCAAGGGGGAGATGTTTGGGAAGGAGCTGCAGGATCCACATTCCTGAGGGGCTCTCTCGTTCTGATCTGTCGAAATTGAGGAGTTAAAAATCTGCTTTGAGCTCAGAACTTCCAMCTTCCCTGTTGAGACAGCTCCTGGAGAGTGGGAGAGGGAAGGCAGGGACAGCTCTGCTCCCATAGTGCAATAAAAACCACTCCAGAGCGGGCTGGGTCCCCCTTGGATGGGGAACTGGGCGTTCCAGGGGGTCCCAGGAGCTTCCCAGCGCTGGGAAGAGGGTTTGGAATTTGCTGTCCGGGAGAATATTCACTCCTGGCAGCAGGGAGCAGTGGGACCCTTCCCTCTGGTCTGCTCCAGCCTCTGCTTGGCCTGATTTTCCTTGTAAAAGCCACAATCATGGAATTCATCCTTTGGGGATGGAATTCATCCCGTGGGGATGGAATCCATCCCGTGGGGCAGCAGGTGAGGCCCTACTCCCACATTCCCCAGTTTGGAATCTGGATCAGCACAATCAGCAAGGAAAACTAAACCACTTGAGTCTTACCTCCTCTCCAGGAGGAAATTCCTGCTTTCCCGAGCCGCTCCAGTGGGGACATGAGTGAGGATTCCCAGCCCAGGCAGGCTCAGGGCGAGGCTGTTGAGGAGGTTGGGGGCCGTGGTGGTGGATGCTCCCAATCCATGACTACTATGCAGTCCTTTCCATGCCTCCCTTCCAGCTGCACCCGGAATTCCACCCCTGGGGGAAGTTTTCCACTCCCCAGTGTCAGGGGGGGTGTCCCCACCACGGCCCCGGCCTGGCCACAGCCCCAAACCCAACCCTGAGCCCCTCCCCGCTCCTGCAGAGCCATTCCCCAGTGTCCCCCTCGGCCACTGCCCGTTTTCCTCACTCTTTGGGATGAGTCCCGGGGGTGACAGGGATGGGAGAGAGCTCGGGGCCAGCTCCTGGTCATCGTTTTTCAGTGGTTTCAGTGTTTGCCACTCAAAGAGTTGTGCTGCTCTYGGGGCTGCCGAAGCTCCGAAGAGTGGAGCGAGCAGATTACACACAGGTCACAAGGGTGGGCAGGGCTAATCAGTGCAACTGAAAAAAAAAAAAATGTGAATAAATTAAGTTTAATCTAAAAACTAAAAAAAAAAAAAAAATTAAAAAAAAAAAATGGACATTCTAGGTTTTTTCACTGCTGTTTTTTAAATAGGAATTTTAAGTCCTCTGTGCTTGTCTGTTTGCTAGGAGCAGTTTGAGACACTGTTACTGTTTTGAAATGCATGCATGTTACAAGATGAGTCTCCAACCAGAGAAAAAAATAAAATTAAAACTTTGTGTACTTGTGTTCTTCCCTGCTGTGCTCTTTAAGGGCGTCACCCTCAGCTGCTGCTCCTCCAGGTACAGGGATGGGACAGGCAAGGGGGAATGGTTTGAACTTCAGAGGGCAGGGTTAGGTGGGATATTGGAATTCCTCCCTGTGAGGGTGGGGAGGGGCTGGAATGGATTTCCCATCCCTGGAAGTGCCCAAGGCCAGGCTGGAGGGGGCTTGGAGCAACCTGGCATAGTGGAAGGTGTCCCTGCCCATGGCAGGGGGTGGAACAAGATGATCTTTTAAGGTCCCTTCCCACCCAAATCATTCCACGATTCCATGAACCACAACTGCAAAAGCCTCTTTATATTTGCCTGGAATCGAGTAAGACCCGATTTTACCAAGTCCTGGCTGTCAGAACAGATCAGATCTGGCAGGAAAAGCTGCCAGCCCATCCAGCTCCTCGGCTGCAGCTCAGCCCCTCRCATCCAGGGCATTGGTGCAGCTGGCTCGGAGGAACAGGGGAGCTCTGCTCCCATCTAAAACCTCCTCCTGATGGCTTTAGGATGAGAACTCAATCCTCGTGTTCACACCCAGGAAAAGGGAAGTTCAGTGGAGAGTTTTATTTTAAAAAGTCCCGAGAGCCACCCGAGCGGCTGGGCTGGGTTAGTCCATGCGAGCCTTCAGGGTCCTCGTGGTGATCTTGTTTTTCTCTCTAGAGAGGAAAGAGAGGAGATTATTTATTGATAAATCCATGTTCAATCCCTACCTACAGCTTGTCCCTCCCTGGGGAAGTTGCAGGTGCACAGGCAGGGTCACCTGGAGCTCAGGGGGTTGTGACAATGCAATAAACCCCATCCTCTTACAGCCCAGGGTTTGGGATGCCCGGGACGCTGCAGGGAAGCAAATTGGGCTCTTTAAAAGGCAGCTGGGAGTTGATGCTGCATCCATCTGGRGCAGAGCATCCTCGTTCCTGTGGGAATGCAGCCAGGGAATCCCTGTGCAGCAGGAATCAATCTCCAGGATTCATTTCTATGTTCTAGCAATGAACTGCAACCACAAAATAAAACACTGAGGAGGTGCAAAGCCTGGCTGAAGATGCTGGTGGGAGGGAGCAGGATTAGGGATACCCTGGGAACCGTTTCCTTAAGGGAACTGAATGCCCAGCTTGCTGAGCTCCTCCGCAGGGAAGGGAGCAGCACTCACATGACGTGCACCACCACGCCCATCCCAGAAATGGCATCTCTGTCCACGGCGTTCAGCATGGCCTGGGAGATCGTCTCGAAGAGGTGGTCGGGCTCCTGAGGGACAGAGGGGGCAGAAGCTGCTTTAGCTGGGGGAAAAACCCCACTGGATTTTGTCCAACCCCCCCAGGACCCTGCAAGGTTTTCCCCTCGGGCTGTTGAAGGCACAGCCTCTGTTCTGAGCTCCCTCGGGAATGAAGCTGTTCCCGCCGCCCACAGCTCCTGTTAACACAGGAGGGTGACTCCACGAATCCCAGCTGACGGCAGCCCCCACTCACCATGTCGGGCTCCCAGAGGGACTCACACATCCCATACATCTGCTCGGAGCAGGTGCCACTGACCACGAAGTCGTCGGTGACCATGGGGCAGCCGATGAGGTCCAGGGAGCAGATGAAGGGCTCGTGCGTGAGCGGGTCCAGCCCCGCGATCACAGGCTCCGTGTAGTAAGGCCCAAACCTGGGGGGAACAGCACAGCTCAGTCCCGGAGCCATGGGACAGCCTGGGAGGGACCCACAGGGATCGCCCAGTCCCACCCCCGGCCCTGTAGGACACCCCAACAATCCCACCCTGTGCATCCCTGGGAGTGTTGTCCAAACRCTCCTGGAGCTCTGGCAGCCTTGGGGCTGTGCCCATTCCCTGGGGAGCTGTTCCAGCCTCAGGGGGAAGAACCTTTCCCTGATATCCAACCTAAAATCCTACCCTGGCACAGCTCCAGCCGTTCCCTGGGTCCCGCCCCCGGTGCCCAGAGCAGAGATCGGAGCTGTCCCCACAAGCTCTGAGGTGTCCCCAGTCCAACCCCCCGATGCAATTCCACATCCCACGTAAACATCCAGACCAGGAAAACATCCCACAGCTCCTTTCAGCGGGGAAACCCTTCAGGGCGAAGCAGAAGCACCCTGCAGTGGTGGTGGTGAGGCAAACAGAACAAACTGTACTGCTCCAGCACTATTTGAACACCACTCAATAATCTGTTGCAAGGAACTTGATGATAACACCACTAAATTATCAAGGAGTAGTTTCAACAGGAGCCCTCCTCAACTTCCCACCTCTAGAACCAGATGAACTTCAACAATTTCAGCCCTCACTGGCACGAAACACCAAGCGTCTGACAGTTACCTCCTCTCGTAGAGCAGGTTGGACACCATGCTCATGAAAGTCTGGGGTTTGATCTGCCTCCCTTCCTTCAGCTCGTAGAGATTCAGCCTGAACTTCAGCCTCTGGGCACTGCAAAAGACGAGAGGTGGTGTTAAAGCAGAGCAGGTTCTTTTTCTCCTTCCTCTTCGCCCAGGCCTGGACTGTTCTGCTGCTCACAGACACCAGCACCTGAGGGAGGGAGGTCGTGCAGGTTCAGCTTCTTTTAGGGCTTAAGTTAGATTTTAGTAGTGGAAGTTGAATTTTAGTAGTGATGTGATCTTAAATCACAGGCAGATTTATTTAAAAAGCTTTCCCGGAAGGAAAACTTGGAAAAGGCGTGCTGGCACTCATTGTATTTTATTACATTATATTAATCACAGATATTCTCCCCTCCCCAGGAATAAACAAAGAGATTTACTCGGCACAAGCTGCCTCTCGCTATGCACTGTAAAAACGCCTCTCCGGGCTGCGAGGGCCCCACTTACACCGTCTGCACGTCCGTGGCCAGCCCCGCCAAGCCGATGTAGAGCCTTTCTCCCATCGGGAAGATCTTCTGGAAGTCCTTGGTCACCATCTGCGCCTGGATCCCGAAGCGCCGGTCGGCGGCGATGGCCACGCAGCCCTTGCCCTTCATGGCCATGACGGCCCCGCCGTTGTAGGACATAATCGACTGCGGGGGAAAAGGGGCTCAGCGGCCACGCCGGTCCCCCGGAGAGGCCTCCAGCCCCCGCTACCCCCGGGCCTGCCCCCCGGCCCATCCCCGCCGTCCCTCGTGGGCGTGGGCCTTTCATTTCCCCGCCGCTTTGCCTTTTCATTCCTCCGGCGGCCCCACCGCCGGTGCCCACGGGGAGGCCCTCAGGGAGCGGCCTCCCTCCCTCCCGCCCACCCGCCTCTCCCGGGCACCGCGCGGCCGGCTGTGCCGGGCCCCGGAGCTCGCCCGGCGCCGCGGGGGCTCTCACCATGGCTGCGGCTGTCGGGTCCCCGCTCCGTGCCCGCGCTGCCCCCGCTCCGCCGCCACACGAGCCCCGCTCGCCGCCCGCTCGGCCCCGCACAGGCCCCGCCTGCGCCCGCCCCGGTCCCGCCCCCCGCCTCTCCCCGCCGCTCCCCATTGGCCGCGGCCGCGGGCTCGCGCCCAGGCGCCGCCGCCCATTGGCGGGAAAGGCGCGGCGGGCGCGGCTGATTGGCCGCGGCCGGGCCGGGCCGGAAAGTGACGAGTCACGCCGAGCGCGAGGGACGGCGGCGCGGAGGGGACACGGCGGGAGCAGCGCGGAAGCGCCGCGGCGGTGGGGAACGGCTGGGAAAGTGGGGACACAGCTGGGGCAATGGGAGAACAGCTGGAGCAACGGGGGAACAGCTGGATCACTGGGGACACAGCTGGAGCAATTGAGAACAGCTGGATCAGTGGGGAGACAGCTGGATGGGGCACAGATGGATAAATGGGGGGGCAGCTGGAGTGGGGACACGCCTGGAGCAATGAGGGACACACCTGGAGCAATGGGGAACGTCTGGATCAGTGGGGTAACGCCTAGAACTATGCGGAACAGCTGGGCATGGCAAAGTTGGATCAAGGGGGAACGGCTGGAGCAATGGGAGAACAGCTGGAGCAATGGGGAGCAGCTGGATCAGTGGGGGCACAGCTGGATCAGTGGGAAACAGCTGGGACAATGGGGGCACAGCTGGAGCAATGGGAGAACAGCTGGAGCAGTGGGCAGCACAGCAGGATCAATGGGAGAACAGCAGGAGCAGTGGGCAGCACACCTGGAGCAGTGGAGAACAGCTGGGGCAATTGGGGCACAACTGGAATAATGGGGGCACAGCTGGAGCAATAGGGGAACAGCTGGATCAATGGGACAACAGCTGGAGCAATGGGGGCACAGCTGGGACAATGCGGGCACAGCTGGAACAATGGGGGAACAGCTGGATTAATGGGGGCACAGCTGGAGCAATGGGAGAACAGCTGGAGCAATGAGGAACCACTGGAGCAATGGGGGGAACAGCTGGGCACGGCAAAGCTGGATCAAGGAGGAACGGCTGGAGAAATGGGGAGCACAGCTGGAGCAATGGGGGGACCGCTGGAAGGGGACACAGACAGATAAATGGGGGAACAGCTGGATCGGGGGCACAGCTGGATCAAGGGGAACAGCTGGAGCAAGGGGGAACAGCTGGAGCAATGGGGAGAGCAGGTGGAGCAATGGAGGCACAGCTGGAGCAATGGGGGCACAGSTGGMTCAGTGGGTACACAGCTGGGTCGGGGCACAGCTGGTTCAGTGTTGACACAGCTGGATCAATGGGGTGCACAGCTGGATGTGTCAGGAGATCACCTGGAGCTCAGGCCTCGCACCCACACCGTCCCTTCTGCACCTCTGGGATCCCAGGACAAAGCCCTGAACTCGCCCTGTGGGGTCGGGGACAGCAGGTTCCTAAAGGGATTCTTCCCAAAATCTCTCTGGGAAGCGCTGGGACACTGAAGTCACCCTGCAAAGTGTGGGSACCTCTGTGGGGTCACAGCACATCCCGGGAAGGGGACGAGGCCGGGCACGTGGCTGGGTGGGTGTTTTTTATCCCAAGGGGGATTTGGGATTGGATTCCCTTCCGCGTGTGCCAGCTCCCTCCTGGAGCAGGCAGGAGGGAATGTTTCCTTTTTCCAAGCACACGAGATCCCTGTGTTTGGGAACGCTCCCGAGGCACCACGGAGCAGGCCTGGCTCCCGTGGGAAGCTCTGCCCCGTGCCGGGGCTGTTCAGCCACGCCAGGACCGAATCCCGGGATCAGGTCCTGGAAGCACAGCCCAGCCTGTGGCTGGTGTACTTTCAAAGTGTATTTTTATTTTTAAAGTGTATTTTTAAAGCATTTTCCATCGTAAGAGGTTTTTGGCAGGACTCAGAGCCCRCGTTCTGCCCGGTGGGAACATCCCAGGCACCGGGGAGAGGAGCAGCAGAGCCAGCCGGGAATAGCAGGGACCATCCCAGCACGGCTTCGTGCCCAGAATTAAACCAGGAACTTCCTTAGTTCTGGAAGGAAAATAAAATCAGGAAGAGCAGGGAACAGAAATGGATTTTGCAGGAGTTTTAAGAGAAGGGGAAGCTCAGCCATGCAGGTTTTGGAACCCCTTCAGATTAATTTTAAGGCGAGCATGGAATCTTGATGGAGACAGGCTTCAAAGTCCGATTTTAATGTCCCAAAACGTCCTTTCGGTTACGGGACCACAGCGGGGAGCGGTTTGTGCACGCCCGGGGCTGCTTTTCTGCCCAGGGAATTTTCTCCCCGCCCGGCTCGGTCCGTCCCGAGCCGCTCCCTCGGGCTGATCCCGGGAAAACCGTGGGGGGAAAAGGAAAGGGAAGAGATAAAAAGGGAACCGCGGCGTCCCTGGGTGGGCTCGAACCACCAACCTTTCGGTTAACAGCCGAACGCGCTAACCGATTGCGCCACAGAGACCGCGCTGGCAGCGCCGCCGCGCCCGCCGCACTCAGCCCGCAACGGGAGCGGGACACCGGGAATGGGACACCGGGAATGGGACACCGGGAACGGGATACCGAGAATGGGACACCGGGAGGGGCACCGGGAACGGGACACCGGCACCGGAACCACTGGGCACAGCGACACCGGCGCCGGGTATCGGTACAAGGACACCGGCACCAGGCACAGGGATAAAGGGAACCGGCACCGGGACACCGGACACAGGGATACCGGCACCGGGAACAGGGAGCGACGCCGGGAACAGGGCGCCGGAACCGGGCTCACTGGGAACAGGGACACCGGCATCGGACACTGGGAACAGGACACCGGCTCCGGGCCCACTGGGCACAGGGACACCGGCACCGAGCACCGGGATAGCGGGCACCGGCACCGGGACACCGGCACGGGGCCAACCGAGCCCTGGGAGCGGCACCGGGACACTGGGAGCGGCCCCACCGGGCACCGGCACCGGGATACCGGAACGGAGGCAGCGGCACCGACAGCGGGGCGTCGGGAAAGCCGGGCACGGGGACCCCGGAACAGCGGCCCCGCGGCACCGGGATGTCGGGCCCCGGCACCGGGCGGGGAATGGATGCCGTGACCGTGACCGCCGCTGCGTGGGCCGGGAGGAAACGCGCGTGGGCGCTGCGCCCGCCGAGCCGCCGGTGATTCGGGGAGCGCGGAAGCGCCGCGGTTCGCTCAGCGCCGTGAGCCCGCCCGCTCCGCTTCCTGCCCCTTCCCCCGCTTTTATTTCTTTCCCAGGTCTTCTTTTTTTTTTTTTTAACTCTCCTTCCCTTTTCCTGCCTTTTTTCTTTTCCTCCTTCCTTTACTTCCTCCCCTTTTTTCCTTTCCTTTTCTCCTTTTTACCCTTCCTTTTCCGTTTTCCCTTGTTTTCTGTAATTTCCCTGGTTTTCTTCCCTTCCTTCCCTCCCTCATTCCGTTTCTCTAATTTCCCTCCATTTTTCTTTGCCTCCTTTTTTTTTCTTCTTTTCCCCCCGTGATTTTCCTGTTTTCCCTTTCTTTCCCTAATTTCCCTCTATTTTTCTCGGGTTTTTTTCCCCTTCCTTTTCCCCTCTTCTTGTCCATTTCCCCGTTTCTCTAATTTCCCTCTATTTTTCTTCTTTTTTTCCCTCTTCCTTTTCCATATTTCCGTTTCTCTAATTTCCCTCTGCTTTTCTTCTTTTTTCTAACCCCTTTTCCCTTTCCATTTCCCCCTTTCTCTAATTTCCTATTTTCTCCTCCTTTTTTTTCTTCCTTTTCCCCCTCTCATTTACCATTTTCCTTTTTATTCCTCTAATTTCCCCCTATTTTTCTTCTTTCTTTTTTTTCTTCCTCATCCCATTTTCCATTTCCCCTTTCTCTAAATTCCCTCTATTTTTTTTGCCTTTCCCTTCCTTTTCCCCCTCTTCCCTCTGCTTCCCCCTCCGCTCCTGCCGAGCCCCGAGGGTCCCGCAGAAGGTCCCGCGTGTCCCGCGTCGCCTCCCGAGTGGGGATTGCCCCAAAATTGGGGCCGAAACTGCCCCGGGGGGTGGTCCCGGGGCACCACCCGAGCGATTTTTGGGGACACGGGGACCCGTTCACGGGGGGCGGAGCTGCCGCCGGGCACCGCTCGCCTTTTGGGGCCGTTCCAGCGGTTTTTGGGGCTTTCTCGTTTGCCCCCCGAGCACAACCGGGGGGGCAGCGGCGGGGCCCTCCGCGGGCACCGAAACGCCGGGGCCGGGGAGCCCAAAGGGGGGGTCCGCGTCCCGGCGGGGCGTGGCGGAGAGCAGGGGGGGGGTCCCCCCAATCTCGGCCCCTCGCTCCCCTCCCCCGCCACCCCCCAAAGGAATGAGGTCACGTGAGGCGGGCGGGGCCTGGCGGCGGCTGGAGGTGGGAAAAAAATAAAAAAAAAAAGAAGGAGGAAAAAAAAATTAAAAAAAAAAAAAGGAGGAGGAAGGAGGGAAAAAAAAAAAAAACAGGGAGGAAAAAAAAAAAAAAGAGCGAGAGGGAAAAAAAAAAAAAAAAAAAAAAAAAAAAAGGGCCGCGGCCGCAGCGCCGAGCCCAGCCGAGCCCAGCCGAGCCGCGCCGAGCGGCGGGAGCGGAGGGGCGGCCGCGGGGCCGCCGCCGCCGCCGCCACCAGGTAGGGACGCGGCCCCGGGGCCCCCCCCCCCCCCGGCGCCGGGCCCCGCCGCGGGCCCCCCCCGCGTCCCGCCGGCCCCGCGCGCAAAGATGGCCGATGGCCGCCGCCGCCCCCGCTTTGTGCCGCGGCCCCGGGACCCCCCCCCGCGCCGCCGCGCCCCGCCGAGCCGCGACCCCCCCGCGCCGCCGCGCACCGCCGAGCGGCCCCGCGGCCCCCGGGGGGGTCCCGGCGCGGCGGGGCCGGTGCGGGGCCGGGGGGGTGCGGGGGGGCGCGGCGGGAGCCCCCCCGGGGCGGGCGGAGGGGCCGGGCCGGGCTGACAGCCGGCCCCGAGTACAAAGGGGACGCCCCGGGGCCGCCGGCGCTGCCCCACCCCCGGCCCCGGGCGGGTGGGTGCGTGTCCCCGGAACCGAGCGGGAGCTGCCGGCGGGGCCGGGGCGGCCGCAGCCGACGATGTCCCTCCCGCCCCCCCGGGCACAGCGCGGGGTCACGCGTGTCCGTGTCCAGCCCGTGTCCGTGCTCCCTTCGTGCCCGTGCCCCCTGCGTGTCCGTGTCGTGTGTCCGTGCCCCTCGCGGGTCTGTGCCCCCCACGGGTCCGTGCCTCTCGCGTGTCCATGCCCATGCCGTGTCCGTGACCCTCCCGTGTCCCACCCCGTGTCCGTGCTCCCCGCGTGTCCGTGCCCCTCGTGTCCGCGCCCCGCGCGTGTCCGTGCCCGCCGGGTGTCACGCACCGCGGGCACGTCCCGCCGCCGGGCGCGGGGCTGTGTGCGCGTCCTTGTGCGCACACGGGTGTGCGGTCACGCGTGTCCGCGCCCCCCCAGCGGGGCTCCCTCCCCTATCCCCATCCCCATCCCCATCCCGCCCCTCCGCCTCTCCCGTGCCGGGTCCCGCACCCCGGGGGCGGCGGGGGGGTCCCGGCGGGCGCTGTCGGGGGTCGCGGGGCCGCGCTCCGGGGCCGTTCCGCCGCGTTCCCGGTGCCGTGGGCGCCGCGCGAGGGCCGGGCCGGGCCGTGCCGTGCCGGGGGCAGCCGTCCCGGGTTATCCCCGACCCCCGCGCTCGCCGCCGCCGGGGGGTCCCGCGGGGAGGGGGCGGCCGCTCGGCTCCGAGTTCCCGGTGACTTTGAAACGTCCTTCCCCACCCGCGCGTGGCCCGGCGGGGTTTCGGGGAAGGGGGGGTTGCGCCGTGCCGGGCCGCCGCCCACGGAGACAAAAGACCCCGAAAGTGGCGGCCGGGGGTGCGGGAGCCGCCGGCGGGACGGGGCGGCCGCGGGGGCTGCGGCGGGTCCCGGGGCCCGGGGGGAGGCGCGGGGCTTTGTGTCGTCGTCGTCGTCCCCCCCCCCCGCCCCGCGACAGGAAATCGCGGCTGTTATCACCGGGTTTATTAGAACCGGTTTGCGCCGGTGGCTCGGGCT
>JACAXG010000198.1:1113074-1123225 GCA_018881555.1 Amblyornis subalaris
GGGGATGGTCCCGGTCCCGGCGGGATGGGCTCTGCCCCGGGCTCTGCCCTGGGAAGTGATGGATGGTGTGGGATGGGGATGGTCCCAGCCCCTTCCAGGTGGGCTCTGGAGTGGCCTGGGGGTGATCCCAGCTCCCTGCACGTGGCTTCTGCCCCAGGAGGCAATGGATGGCCCAGCCTGGGGATGGTCCCTGCCCCTCACGGGTGGACTCTGCCCCGGGTAGCGATGGATGGTGGCCTCAGCCCCTCTCAGGCGGGCCCTGGGGTGGCCTGGGGGTGGTCCCAACCCCACACAGGTGAGCTCTGCCTTGGGAAGCAATGGATGATGCGGGCTGGGAACGATCCCAGCCCCACACGGGTGGGCTGTGCCCCAGAACGGGATGGATGGCCCAGCCTGGGGCTGGTCCCAGCCCCACACGGGTGGGTCTGCCCCGGAAGGGGCCGATGGCGCGGGCTGCGCTGGGCTGGGTGCCCGGCTCTGGCGCGAGGAGGAGGCTGAGGACGAGGAGGAGGATGAGGAGGAGGAGGAGAAGGCGGCAGGGCTGCAGGCAGCTGCTGCTGCCCTCCTTTTGCTTGACTAAACCTCTCCGCCTGGACAGCTTCTGACTGGCGCTGGTGGGAGGCTGCGGGCGGGGGGGACGCGCCTCTGCCCCCGCCGTGCCCGGCAGGAGGGGACAGGAGGGGACAGGAGGGGACAGGAGGGGACAGGAGGGGACAGGGGGCTCTGCTCAGCGCGCCGAGGGTGTCACCGGTGGCCTCGTCCTCGCGTCACCCGCAGCACCTCGAGGTGACGCGCGGCCCTGGCCCGAGAGGGACCGGCTCGGTGTCCTCGCGCCCTGCGGACAGAGGGACAGAGGGACKTGTCACGTGTCCCCGCGGCGTCCCCGTCCCGTGTCCGGCCAGGCTGACACGCGAAGCCCTGCCGGGTTCCACCCCCCGTTCTCCRTGCCCGGCGCGTGTTTTCCCGCACCCCCAGACGCGGATCAGAGATGTTTTTTTGGTTTTTTTTTCCCGGCGCTGCTGATTTTTAACGAGCTGTGACTAACCGGGCTGGCGCGGCAGCCTGGGACCAACCACCGACGTGCTACCTGGGCGCTTCTAAATAGGGCCTGTTCTCCACGCCCCCGCCGGGAGCGTTCCCGGCCTCCCGAGCCCCCCCCCCCCGACCCGGGACACCGATCCCGCTTTTCCCAGCCTCTCCCCCGCGGCTGGCATCACCCGGATCCCGGCGGGAGTCACCCAAACGGGCGGTGCCCCCCGAATCCCGCCCGGGGGCTGCGGGATCGGGGATGCGGGAACCTGCTGGGCTCCGGGATGAGCATCCAAGCCCTTCGYGGGGGTGGCAGGGCCGAGGCTTCGGGAGAGTTGGGTCTCACGTGCCAGGGCAGAGGTGGACCGAGGGTTGTGCTGGGCTGAGCGTGGCGTGGCTGTCCCCACATTGCTACGGCCCCAAAACCTTTGCACCAGGAAAAATCCCCTTCCCGAGCCCTTCCTCATGGAGCTGAACCCTTCAGGGACTCCTCCTCGTGGGGCGAAGGGTTGGGAACGCCGTGGGTCTGGCTCGGATCCTTCCCCTCGTGGCTTCCCTGCCAGCACCCGCCCCATTTGGGATGCCGGGGGTGTCCCCTCAGCCAGCCCCACGCCGATCCCGGGGATGGATCCGCTCCAGTGCGGAGCTGCACGTCCCGGGAGCCGCTGCCAGGCAGCGCCGTGGGGGCTGATGGCCGGAGATGATGAGCGCSCTCATTATCCCTCGGGAATTCGCATCTCCGGGCGGGAGCATCGCTGCTCTTCCCTGCCCGGAGCGGCTCTGCCCGCGGCTTTTCCCTGCCCCGGGAGCTTTTCATCCCCTCCTCTCGCCTTCCTCCTCGCGGACTTGTTGCGTTTGGGATCTGCCGTGGATCCCGGGCTCCCCGGAGCAGAGCTYGTCCCGGTTTTCCCGGCGTGGTGGAGCCTGGGCTGTCGGCATGGAGCTCGTGGAGMGGGATTTGGGATGCGAAAGGCCTCGTGCCCGGCTCTGGGCTTGCCCCTGGCGGTTGTTGGTGGCCCTGGGCCAGGCTGGAGGGTCACAGCCCCACCCCCACTGCCGGACCGCGCTGCTGCTTCCCRTCCCTCCCGTCATGGAAGTGAGGAGGTTTGGCTTGGATTTCAGGGAGAAATTCCTCCCTGTGAGGGTGGGGAGGGGCTGGGATGGATTTYCCRGRGAAGCTGTGGCTGCCCCATCCCTGGAAGTGTCCCAGGCCAGGCTGGACRGGGCTTGGAGCAACCWGGRATAGTGGAAGGTGTCCYKSCCMWKGSMRGGGKKGGRAMKGGATGGGATTTAAGATCCCTTCCCACCCAAACCCTTCCAGGATTCCACGATTGAGGCCTTGCTGTGTTTGGTAACTCTTTTCAGGTAACTCTGGCTCTGCCTGTAGGGAGATGGGAACGAGCACCAAATCCCGAGCCCTGGGATGAGCTCCTGGCTCATCCCCCAGACAGCCCCGGGGATCTCCTGATCTTTCCGTGTCCCTCCGTCCATCCCCGGGGCGGTTTTGCACGTGGCTGCCCCGCCCTGCCCCCCACCGCGTCCAGGGCCGCGTTTGGGGCCGTTTCCTCCCGCCCGGACCCGGCTCGCGCTTTTCCAGCAGGATCCCAATCCCCGCGTGTCTCCCAGCTCCCTCCCCCTGCCCCGGGCTGAGAGGAGCCATCGATTTGGCGTCTTGAGGGGGCAGTTTCTCCCTTTCCCGATAGATTGGGATTGATTTCCGGAGCTCCAGGCAGGAGCGCCCGGGGTCGGGACCGAGAGCGGCTTTGCCAGGGGGGRCAGCGGTGTCCAGGGGGGCTGATCCCGAACTGCGGCGCTGGGCAGCGCTGGGAATCCTCCCGGGACACCCGCGGGGCAGGGCGGGTTGTCCCGGCAGCCAAATTCCCTTGTTTCCAAGGGAAACGGGGATGGAGACGCAGCTCCGCAGGCGACGGAGGCTCCGGGACGCGCGTCCTGCCGCCGCCTTGGGCTCATCCCAAAGGATGAGCCTCTCCCTGCAGGCTGAGGACTGGGGGGGGGGGGAGGGATGAGTCGGCTCTGCTTCCCCACACGACCGCGGGTGAGTCACGGCCCCACGGGTGAGTCACGGCCCCACGCGTGAGTCACGGCCCCGCGTCCCCACCCGCCCCGCGCGGAGCCTGCTCGGAGCCGAGATCCCGGGAAAGCTGCGGGTCCTGTCGGGAGATGCTCTGTACCCACAGTGCTTCCCCCCCCCCGGCTCCCACTCCCTCCCCTCTCGGCACCCCCACCCGCRGCCGGACCCGTGTCCCTCTTTTCCCTGCCTCGGTTTCCCTCTCCCAAGGGATGTTCCCAGGCTCGGGCTGTTCCCATCGCAGCTGCCAGGGCCGAGGCCACAATGGGGTTTGTGTTGGAGCCGTGAAGAGCCCGGCCCTGGCCATCCTCTGCTCTGTCTCCTTTATTTTTATCCCGTGCCCCCGAGCTCCTGGCACGGCCCCAGCCGCCGCTCCAGCCCTGCCAGCCGAGGATGCCACCCTTGCCAGGCTCCTCCGCTCCCCACGGCTCTGCCCGGGGCAGGGATGCAGTCCGTGCGCCGGGAACGCCAGCGGCCGGAGAGCGAGCGGAGGCCGGCGGGAATATTTTTCCCGGCTCTCCCAGCTGCGAGTTGTCCTTCCCACGCCTCCGTCCCTCGTTTTTCCCCCCGGCTTGCCGAGGGCAGCTCCTTCCCGCACCGCTCCGAGCGAGCATCCAGGTGTGCCGGCCCTTCCCCTGGCACCGGATCCGCGGGATCTGGGAGGTGAGCTCGTCTCCCGGCTCCATGTGCGCGCGTGGGTGGGATAACACCCGGCGAGGTGGGAAAGCGGCTGCTGCTTTTTCCAGGGCCGGCCAGATGGGATTTCTCCTTCGGTTTGGGCTCTGACAAGTTGACACGCAGGATTTATCCGGTGGCTCTCTCGGCTTCCAGAGGGAAGGAGCCGCCTGTCAGGGCAGTGTCAGGGAGAGACGCCAGCTGGGCTTCTCCCAGCTCCAGCCGGGAGCTGAGCTGGGAATGGCTTCGGGACGGCTCCGATGTCGGCGGGGTTGGAATTAGCGGGATGCAGGCAGGGAAAAGGCAGCGTCCAGGGCTGTTCCCGGCGCACGGAGGCTGGGAACGGGCAGGATCCCATCCGGACTGCCGCTGGGCACGGGCACGGTGCCCCCGCGCTTTGCCCAAATCCAACTGGAATCCTGGCTCCGGCTCCGTGGGGTCTGCACGCAGCCGGCTGGGAAGTTCCCAACGAAACAGGGGGGGGGGGGGGGGGGAGGTGTTTAATTTTCCGCGGTTCCACGCGAATTTGGGAGTGAAAGGCACGGCGGGGAGCCTGCTGCCTGCTGCTCAGCCCGGCCGGCGCTGCCGGGAGGGATCCTCGGGAATGCGGGGATGAGGCGGGAGAACAATGCCCGCGTCCCGGGGGGTGCTGAGCACGTCACGGGGGAGGTTTGTCCTCCAGGTCCCCCGTGGGTGGTCTTGGCATCACCTGGATTTTCCCAGGGGATTTRGTGGCGGCTCCGTGGGCCCCGGAGCGAGAGGAAGGYGGGGAAGCTTCATCCTGGTCRCYGCCAGCTCTCGCTCCCTGTGTCGCWGGGACAGGGACAAGGACACCCTGTAAACCCCTCAATTCCACATTCCCAGGCTGGGATGGACCCTGGGTCTGTCCAGATCCTGGCATTCCCACGGGACAGCCCGCAGCCCGCGGGCTTGGCCCGAAACAGGGATGCCATTCCCTGGGAATTGGCTTTAAGTGACCAGACCTGGCGAGGGCTGGACCCGCCGGGGACACGGCAGTGGCCGGAGTGGGGGGCACTGCTGTCCCCCGGCTGTCCCCTGCCTTGTCCCCGCTCCCGGGCATGGACAACTCGGAGAACCCGGGCAGCTGGGCAGCTCCCAGCGCTTTTGGGATGCGAGGGTGAGCCTGGGAAGGCACCTGACCACCCCAAAACGAGCGGACACGGGAGGTGGCTGAGCCAGGGACGGGGACAGCAAAGGCTCGGGAGGTCCCTCTGAGCCACCTGGTGCGGTGGAAGGTCCCACCCACGCCAGGGCTGGATCTGGACCATCATTCCACCCCAAACCGCCCCAGCATTCCCTGATTTCCCCCGCTCGGGCCCTGCCTGTGGCAGGGGCGGGCGCTTGCTGGCGCCGTCTCCGCGGCAGCGCACGGGTTAAACCGCGCGGCGCAGGAGCCGTGCGGGCTCTCCCCGCGCTCCCCACCCCTCCGTGCCATCCTGCGGCACGGCAGGGAAGGGGTTAGCGCCGGGCAGGGCTCTCCGGGTGCCGGGCACGCTCCGCGGGTGCCGGGGCGGGCGGGCGGGCAGTGCGGCAGTGCAGCTCCTCGGGAGGAAGCGGGAGCATCCCGCTCTTCCGGCCGCCTTAATGGCCTGGCGCTGGGGAGCCGCATCGCTCCGAGGGGCTTCTATTCTTTCCTCTCTCCCCAAACGCACTCCGCGCCTCCCCTCCCCTCGCCCCTTTTCGTCCGGACGCTTTCTCGGCCGATTTTCCACGCTCCGCTGACCGCCGCCGCCTCCGCGACCCGCGCGGGCTCCGCTGCCTCACGGAGATTTATGGGACTGCAGTAATAAACTGTGTTCGAAAGRTTCCTTCGCACGATAAAGCCCCGCCGAGCTCCCGGCGGGGGTGATCCGAGCCGGATCCCGCAGCCGCTCCGACCCCCGAGGTGGGGGTTTTTGGGGGGGCTTTTCCCGGCCCCGTCTCCCAGCAGCTCTCCGGGAGCTGCCGCCGCCGCCGTTCCCGAAGATCGCCGCCTAAGAGCAGGCTCCGGCGCCTCCGGGCATCCCCGTTTTCCCRGGAAGGACGCGATGGCCGTGCCCTGCTAGCGGCCCGGGGCTCCGGCCCCGGCGCGGGTGCCACCGCTGCTGGCGGGTCGGGAGGATGGGTGGATGAATCGGCAAAGAGAACCGCGTTCCCTCAACCTCCCGCTGCTCGGAGAGGGGCTGGCCAGGATCTACCGCGGCATTCTGGCCGTGGTGGGAGCCCTGCGCCCGGCCAAGGAGCCGCCCGCGGCCGCGGCGGAGCGGGGGGCCGCCCGCCCCGTCCCACCGGAGCCCCTTCCCGGCCGCCGTGGGAGCCGCGCCGCGCCCGCGGGTAAGCGAGGGGACGGTCCCCGCCGCGGGGGGACGGGTCCCGGGGGGGATGTCCAGCTGCCCTGGGCTGGGCCGGGGCTCCGCCGAGGTGCGGACACCGGGCAGGCTCCGGCCAGCGGCTCTCCCACCCCAGTGACCTACTTGGAAGCAGGCTCGGGAAGCACTTTCCAGGGATCTGCTGTGGCGCCCGCATCCCTGAACTGCGGGAGGAGGAGGAATAACTTTTGGGGGGGGGGGATTTGGGGCTTTGGGGTGGAATTGTGCCCGGGAGGGAAAGGGGAACACCCTTTTCTCACGGACAGAGCTGGGGAAGAGGGACAGTGACGGGTTTAAGGTCCCCAAAAGACCCCTCCGTCCTCCAGCTGATGRCTGGTTCCTCGCGGGATCCTCCCTGCTCGCTGCGGGTGGGATCCGTGGGGCGCGAAGGTGGCTGGCACGGGGCCGGCACGCGTGTCCGTGGTGGCTTTTCCCCCCCCTTTGCCTCGGAGGGGTTCACGGATCACGAGGTTTGCGGGCTTGGCTCCCGATGGCGGGGAGGGACGCGGCGCGGCCGGGGCTGGAAGAGCCCCCGCGGGGATCCAGCTCCTCCGCGACCCCTGCGCGGGGCTGTTCCCCACCATCGCTTCCAGCAGCCGCCGGAGGAGCGGGAGCCGGCGCGTTCCGCTCCCGGAGCGTGGAACTGGGGGAGCGGCGAGCTGCGCGCTGGTGGTGGAGAGGGAGAGGCTGGGAAGGAGCTGGGAATGCGGCTGCATYCCAGCGCTGCTGCGCCCGGGGCTGGCGGGGGGCAGGGAGAGGGGGGTGCCGGGGAACGAGCCCCTCTCGCATCCCCCGAATTCCCAGCCCTGCGGCTTCCCCCGGCTCGAGGCCTCTCTGAGCTGCTCTGACGAGGGAGAGGAGCTGCAGCTCCTTCCTCCCAGCCCTGGCGCTGCCGCAGCTGGAGCTGGCAGGGTGCCCCTTCATCCCCCTGCCCGGACGCACCGTTCCCACGGGATGAGGCGAGGCTGGGAGTCCCGTGGCGCTCAGGAGCTGCCCGGGGGCTGTTTGTGGGGTTGGAACGCACCGGGGACATTTATCAGTGCCAGGGGTGGTCCGAGGTCCCGTTCCCCGCATCCCGAGGGGACGGCAGCGTCCTGGCTGCTCCCGAGGGTGCTCCAGGGCACTGCCAGTGCGAGCCCAAAGCTGGGGCTGGGATGGGTGTTGGGTGCTGGGGGCAGTTCCTCCCCAAACTGCTGCTTTGGGGTCACGGAACCAGGGCTGGGGTGAGCGGGCGAGGAGGGGAAGGAGTTTTCCCGCTTGGATCAGCAACCCTGTTGTTGCGGGGCTGTTACGTGGGCAGAGAGACGAGCAGGCAGCTCCCGGGGATCCTGGGRGGGTTCAGGGGGAATTGCTCCACGGGGATTTCCCGTCAGAGCCGGAATTCAGCAGTGGGGRCGACGCTCTCGCCCTTCTCCTCTGCCGGCAGCGGGACCGAGGCGTCCCCTCCGTCACCTCCCCTTTCCCGGGGGGATCTCGGGGTGTTGTGTGTGGTCCAGGTGCCGCCGCGACCTCCCCGGTGACGCGGGGACCCGGCAGAGCCAGGCAGGGTTGGGATCTCCAGCTCTTCCCACGTTCCACCTTCGTCTCCCGGGAAAAGGGGGGTGACAGCCCGGCCAAGGTCACCCTCGGCGGTGGAGCTGCGGGGGTCGGGAGCAGGACCGGCGGCTTTTTAGGGCAGGGAAGGCTTTGGGATGTTCCCCGCCGGGCTGGTGGCGAAGCCCCTGRCGCGACCTTGAGCCGAGGAATCGCCCCCGTGGCCCCCGCGGGATCCCCCTCCCGCCCCGATAGCACCCCCGGTTTGACACCAAACCGATCCGTGGGGCCGATAAACAATGCAGGGAAGAGGGAAAACCTCGCCCAGGATTTCCCTCACGGGAGCTCGGGAGGGAAGGCACTGGATGGGGGAAACGGGAGGAGGAGGGAGATGAGTTATGGATCAAGGTTAGAGCGGGGCAGGAGGGGAGGCTGAGCGCGGCCGAGCCCTGCGGAACGCCACGCCGGGATCATCAGCCGTGGCAAAGGGAGCTCGTGGGCTCGGGCCGGGCTGGGACCGCGGCAGGGCTGGGGGACACCGGCCCCGGCGGCGCGAGACCCCCGRAAGCGGCTTTTGGGGTGGCGCTCGGGGCCCCGGAGCCGCCCCGCAGCGGGCGCGGGGRCTGCGGGGTGGCCTCGTCCTGCGGCCACCGAGGAGGTGCCAGGGGCTGGCAGCGGGCGGGGACTTCCAGGCATCCATGGCCGCTTCCAGCTTCCCTGGAAGTTCAATCCCAGCGCGCGCTGAACGAGTTATTAGGGAAAGGACGAGTCCCTTTCGCCTCACCGCGCGTGGGACCCCCTGCCCGTCCCCGAACCTGCTCTGTCTGCCCGGGATGGGGCTGGGAAGGGGCTGGGATGGGGCTTGGATGGGGCAGAATATCCCCCCGATCCCGGGTTTGGTGCCTGCAGGATGGGCTGAGCCCCGGGAAGGGCTGGGATGGGGCAGAGCATCCCGAAGATTCCGGGTTTGGTGCCTGCGGGATGAGCTGAGCTCCAGGAGGGAATTGGGATGGGGCAGAGCATCCCGGAGATCCCGGGTTTGGTGTCCCCGGGCTGGGCTGAGCTCCAGGAGGGGATTGGGATGGGGCAGAGCATCCCCGCGATCCCGGGTTTGGTGTCCCCGGGCTCGGCCGAGCCCTGGGAAGGGGTTGGGATGGGGCAGAGCATCCCAGAGATCCCGGGTTTGGTGCCTGCGGGATGAGCTGAGCTCCAGGAGGGGCTGGGATGGGGTAGAGCATCCCTGACTATTCCGGGTTTGGTGTCCCCGGGCTCGGCCGAGCCCTGGGAAGGGGTTGGGATGGGGCAGAGCATCCCAGAGATCCCGGGTTTGGTGTCCCCGGGCTGGGCTGGCCCCGGCGTCCAGCGGCTGCAGGATGGGGGCTGAGCCCTCCTGTGGGGTCTCTGGGGGGCTGAGCCCTCCTGTGGGGTCGCTGGGGGGCTGAGCCCTCCTCTGGGGTCTCTGACAGGGCTTGGGGGTCCTGTCCCCSCCCAGGACAGCGCCGGCGCTGACGGGCACACCCGAACCTCCCCCCACCCTGCCTGATTTCATTTTCTTTTTGGTCTGTCCTTGTGTCCGTGTCCCCCCGTCCGTCCGTCTGTCTGTGCTCCGGAGCGGTGCCCCTCTCCCGTGTCCTGTCTGTGCTGTTTTTAGTCACCCAGAGCTGTTCTGTTCCTGTTTCGCTCKCGACATCGCGGGGCCGGTGGGATCGCAGCCCCTCCACCCCTCCCTGCCGCCCCCCGGCCCCTCCGTCCCCGCTGTCCCCTCATCTCCTGCCCCACGTCCAGGAGCGGGGACACCRAGGGGATCAACCCCTTTGCCACCTCAGGGGGATCAACCCCACACCCATCCGCTCCCCCGCGCATCCCGCTGAGGGGTGACCCCACTCCCTCGCTGAAATCCACTCCCCTCACCCCAAACCCCAACCCGGGGGGCCCTCCCTTGACCCCTCCGTGCTCTCCCTGTGCCCTCACAGATCCCACTGAGGGGTGATCCCACTCCCCTGCTGAAATCCTTCAGGGTGACCCTGAAATCGCCTCTCCCCACCCCAACCCTTGACCCTGCCGTGCTCTCCCGGTGCCCGCGCAGATCCCACTGAGGGATGACCCCCCTCCTTGTTGAAATCCCCCCTCCCCACCCCAAACCCCAACCCGGGCGACCCTCCCTTGACCCCTCCTGTGCCCACGCAGATCCCACTGAGGGATGACTCCTCTCCCTTGCCGAAATCCCCCCTCCCCACCCCAAACCCCAGCCCGGGGGGCCCTCCCTTGACCCATCCGTGCTCTCCCGGTGCCCGCGCAGATCCCACTGAGGGATGACCCCACTCCCTCGCTGAAATCCCCCCTCCTCACCCCAAACCCCACCCCGGGGACTCTCCCTTGACCCCGCCGATGCCCGCGCAGATCCCACTGAGGGGTGACCCCATTCCCTCACCGAAATCCCCCCTCCCCACCCCCAA
>JACAXG010000198.1:1132874-1144557 GCA_018881555.1 Amblyornis subalaris
GACCTCCTCCGTCCTGCTGTCGCTCCTACCCACCCCAGCATCCCCCTCCCCAAAATTCCCGGTGGCCACCCCGAGATCCCGCTTCCCCTCTCCCACCCCCAGCCGGGGTGTCCTTAGCGTGGCCGCGGGGCTCAGCCCCGGAGCGGGGGGCAGCCCCCCCTTCCCCTCCAGCTTCCCCTTTCCTTTAGCCCCCCCCTTTTCTCCAGGCCCCCTTTCCTCCTCTCCCCTTTCCCTTCAGCCTCCCCCCTCTTTCCTGGGGGTCCCCCCGTCCCCAGGCTGTCGCGGGGAGGGGGTGGCAGTTTGTGGGTGCCATGGTCCCCGCGCTGCCCTTTGCTGCAGCAGCCGGGGGGGCTCCCCTTGCCCCCCCCGGGTGCCCAGGGGGGCCCTGCAAAGTCCTCGGCCGTGCCCGTGCCCCCCCTCCCGCCCAGCCCCCTCTGTCCGGGGGCAGCTCCGCGTTGTCCCTGTCCCCCCTCAGGCGACCCCGACCCCCCGCTCCCCCCGTCGGGCTGCGGCGCGGGCGGCGGAGAGGGGGGCAGATGGTGGCCCTGGCACGCGGCGTCCCTGCGCCACGCGGGGGCTTGTGTGGCCTCCGGCTCACCCGGCCGAGCCTCCTTCCCGCGGGGCACCCGCCGGGACCGTGGGGGCCGGACCCCCGCCGTGGCACGAAGGGTTTGGCCGCGCCTCGCCCCAGCCCCCCGGGAGGCGGCACACGGAGAGCTTGGCACCGCCGCCTCCTCGGGGGGTGCCCGGCTGGGCCGGGGGTGCCCCGGCGCGGGGGGGTTTGGGGGTACCTGGTCGCTCCGTGGGGTCGGTGCCCGCCGAGCGCCGCCGGAGGTGACCCGGGCGGCGGGGCCGTGGTGGCGGAGGGACGCGAGCAGGTCCCTCGCTGCTCTTCCCGGGGTGTCATCTCGGTCTCCGGAGGCGGAGAGGGGCGGGAGGCGCCGGGAAGCGCTGTAATGGTGGAGCGGAGCGCGCGTGGCCGCCGGGAGTAGCAGGAGCGAGTGTGCGTGTCCCCGGGACTGCGGCCGGGGCCGGCCCTATCGATTCCCTGCTTTTCCCCCACCGCCAGCGCTTCCCGGCTGATTGAAACAGACCTGGCCGGGAACGGCGGGCCCGGAGTCAGGCAGAGCCCCGCGGGTCACCCCGCTTCTCCTTGGCTGGGGTTTTTTTTTTAAGGAAGAGGGTCTTGAAGTCCGCCAGAAGTGGGTAAAAAACGCGCCGGTCGCAGCAGCCCCGGGGAGGGCGGGGGGGAGTTCGCGGGAGTCCGGCTGGAGATGCCCAGCAGGTGCCCAGCAGGAATTGGAGCTGGGATGCTCCCCCTGGCACCGTCGGGCTCCCGGCGCTCCCCCTTTCCCCCCGGGCTTCCCGGCGGGAAGGGCTGTGCGCATTCCTGCCTCTCCCCGGCACACGCGGGCAAGGTGAACGCGTCCCTCCCTCCTTCCCTCCATCCATCCATCCATCCATCCATCCATCCATCCATCCATCCCTCCCTGCCCTCAAGTTTCGCGCCGTTCCTAACCCAAATCCCGCTCCTGCTGCCCGCGGCCTCGGGGGTCGCGGCTCGCCGGGCCCCGCTGTGAGAGGGGAGGGGACGCCCGAGCCCTGCAGCACCGGAGCGGCGGCTCCGCCGTCCCTGCGGCTCCTCCAGCCCCGGCTCGGGCGGCGCCAGGCGGGGACAGAGGGACATGGGCTCGGTCTCCATCAGCGGCCGCGTCTCGGGGTCCCCCTCACCCCCGGGGGGGGAATGGGGGGTCTGCCGGGACCCCCCCCGGGACCCTGCGGCTGCCGTGACCCCCCCCCGAGGGGCTGCAGGCGGTGCCGGCGGGTCCGGGGCACCCCGCGGAGGGTCCAGCCCTTGTCCTTTGCGTTTCTCGGGGATTCACCCACGGCGAGGAGCTCGGCCGGGTTTGGGGGCGCCGGGCGGCGGCGGCGGCGGGGGAGGTCACCCCGGAGCCGCGGGGAGCGGAGCGCCGCTCGCTGCCGGCTTTACCTTGCGCGTCCCTATTGTGCTCGGTCCACCTACGCCGTGCCGTCGCCATGGCTACCGTGCCATCCGATCCGCCCGGCTCCCGCCGCCTTCCCCGGCTCTGCCCCGAAACCTTTGGCCCGGGAGCGGGGCGGCCGCTCGGGGAGGGCTTGACCCCCGCGCGGGGCTGGGGGCRGCTCCTGCCGGTGCGGGGGTCGGTGGGGGTGGAACAGAGACACCCCCCTCCCCCCGACTTCATGAGCAGGCCGGGGGGGTGCCGAGAGCGAAACGCGGTCCCCAGGGCGCCCGGAGCGCGGGAGGAGCCCTGACCTTGGCCGGGGATGCTGCGGGAGGACTGGCGAGCCCCGGCGCGGCTGCTCCCGGCGCGGCACGTCCTGGTGCTCCAACGGGCGCTGCGGGCTCGCCTCGTGTCGGGAGAGAGGAGGGAGGCGGCTGGAGCGAGGGCCGGGRGGGGCAAACCCCCGCCGCTGGCCACGGGTGGCCTGGCTCTGGTGGCTCCCGGGCTGCCCCCGGGGCGCCGCGCTGGAGGGCGAGGCTGCGGTCGATGCGGGTGCTGGCGGGGAGGGTCCTGCGGGGAGAGCTGGAGCTGCGCGGTCGTGCTGGGGGTCTGTGGGGGATGCCTGACGCTGAGTCGCTGCGACATCAGAGGTGTCACCTCGGCGGCCGGCAGAGCCTCTTCGGGCTGGGGGCTGGGGGGGGGCAGCAAAGCCCAGGGCGCTGCCTGGAAGAGGAGCAGCAGAACCGGTGCTCTTCCCAGGGTGGGCTCTGGGCGACCCGCGGAGCCCCCTGAGGAGCCCAGGAGTGACGGGAACGAGCCCCAGCCCTCCTGCGTCCCAGCCTGGCTCCTCTGGGCTCTGCCCTGCTCGGGTTTGAGAGGTCCCTGCCGTAACTGGGAGACCTCAGGAGGTGACAAAATCTGCGTCGGCGTCKCTCTTCGCTCTGTCTGGTCACTGTTTGCATTCGTCTCCCTTTCTTGTCATTTTGCTATTTCCAGTTTAATTCGGCCTCTCTTGAGCTGAAAAGCATTTAAAAAAAAAAAAAAAAAGAACTTTAATAAGGGGAAACAGATTAAATCCACTTTGCTGTTATTTTCCAAGGAGATTTTTGTTTGTCAAGACGTTGCGCCTGAGGGGGGACTCGGAAGCTGGAACTCCTGGAAACGAGTTAATTAAAAAGCCGAGGGAGCTGCCTCTGCCCTCCGCTGAAGAGCAGCGTGCCGGGGTGGCCGCTGCCGCTGCCCGTTCGAGAGGGACACGCTCTCTCCCGCCTCGTTAATCACTAACAGATTTGGGATTTAATTGCCAACCAGGGAAAGTCCCCCTCGGTCAGGGCGCTGACTCACTCGGACTTCATTTCATCTCCCTCCCGTCTTCTCCCGGGACGACCACAACGACTCCTTTTTTTTTTTTTTTTTTTTTTTAATTTTTTTTTTTTTTTCCAACTCAGCTCCAAAATATCCTCGATTACATCACTCCAGCCCTGCTTTTCCTCTCCGCGGCTCTCGCGTGTCGCGTCCATCCCTCCCAGCACCCGCGTGTGCCCGGCCGCGGGGTCACTGCAGCATCTCCCGCCTTCTCCTGCCCCCGTGCGCCCTCCTGCCACATTCCCGTGCTTCGGGGAGGTCCCAGTCCTCGTTATTCCGTCGTTTCGCAGCATCCCGGACATGACTCTCATCGCAATTACGATCGCAGCCTTTGCGATTCCTCCCCGCCGCTTCGCCCCTCCTAACGAGGCTGTCGCTTCCAATCCTCCGCCGGGCCGTTATCCCGCTTTGATGCTCGGGAAGAGCCAGCGATCTGTTYGTTCCACCTCGGCCCCCTCCCCTCCCCTCCCCTGCGTGCGAATCCAGCCGGGGGAGGGGCTGGCAGGGCCCCGGGCCCCGCTCCGTGCCCGGTTTTTGGGGTGCTGCTGGAACGGGGGTGTATTCCAGCCTGTCCTCATCCATCCCCGCCACACCCGGAGCGGAGCAGGATCCCTTTCCCCGCACCCTGGAGGTGCATCCCCCGATCTTTGGGAGGTTTGGGATGGGCTGGGCAAGGCGCCGGGAGCGGCAGCAGTGCCAGCGGGGACAGATGGAGCCCACGGAGRGCCGCGGGCTGGTGGCCGTGACCCGCTGGGCCATCCAGATTGGCGGCCCTGGATGCTCCTGGCTCCCGTCCCCGTCCCCCAGGGCTCTGCCCGCACCGCCAGGGAAAGGCCGGATGCGCCGAGCCGGGATAGGGACGGGCGCTGCGCCCGCCCCGTGCCCCCAGGGCGCGCCGCCCGGCCTCAATCGCTCCYGGAATGTTCTGGATTCTTTCCCGTGGCGCTCGGGGTCCGGAGCTCGCCGCCRGCGGGATGCGTGCGGTGGGGATGTGATTTATGGCCTCGGCGATAAGCTTGTCCAGTCCTCCTAAAATAATAAATAGAATACGCGCCCGGGGCTGGCACGAGATAGGATCAGCAATATCAGGGCGCAGGAAAATTGCTGAGGCTCCTCCAAAGCGAAACGAAGAGCGGGAAAAAGGGGGGAGAACGGAAAAGTTGGAGAAGGAGAAAGTCAGGAGCATCTTCTCCTGCCKCAGACTGGGCTGGGGTGCTCTGGGGACTGGGCCGGACCGGTTTGGGCTCGGCTCTTCCCGTCTGACCTCGGGGAGGGCTCGTTTCAGCCATTCGCAGGGAAGGAATTAAGGGATTGGGATYGGGGCGGGCTCTGAGCCCCGCGGAGCAGGCACCGGGTGAACGGGTGGGGAGAACCGGCGGCTGGCAGGGAAGGGGATGGAGGATCCGTTCCCGCCCGGTGGAAATCAGCAGGGATTTCTCGCTGCCTGCCCTGGGAGCGGCCCCCGGGCCTGGCGTGGGCAGCCGGGGTGAGGCTGCCGGGGGCAGAGGGACAAATCCGCTGCCCCGCGCGGCTTCCCGAGGCATTCCCGGCTCCAGGCAGGGCCGTCAGACACTCCGGGGCTGATGCAATCCCGCAGGGAGTGCGGCTCCCGCCCAGCCCGGGGTGCTGCCGGGGCCTCTGCCGGGGGCGGGTGCTTTGGGTGGACGCGGGGCACTGCTGAAATCTGGGATTTGCCTGACTGGGGGGGTACTGGTGCTACTGGTTTGCCTTGTGCCGAGCATCGCTTGTCCGCGCCCGATGTCACTTGCCCCGTGCCCAGTGCCACTTGCCCTACACCCAAGATCATTTCCCTGCACCCAGAAYCACTTGCCCRCCTCCAGCATCACTTRCCTGCACCCAGCACCCCTTGCCTGTGCCCAGAATCACTTGCCCTGCACCCAAAATGGTTTGCCCTGTGCCCAGCATCCCTTTCCCTGCACCCAGCACCCCTTGCCTGCGCCCAGCATCACTTGCCTTGTGCCCAGCATCACCTGCCCTCACCCAGAATCACTTGCCTTGTGCCCAGAATCACTTGCCCTGCACCCAGAATTATTTGCCATGTGCCCAGCATCCCTTTTCCAGCCCCCAGCATCCTTTTTCCTACCCCCAGCAGCCCTTTCCTYGCCCCCAGCATCCCTTTCCCTSTTCCCAGCATSCCTTTCCTTGCCCCCAGCATCCCTTTCCCTGTGCCCACACCCCTTTTCCTGCCCCCACATCCCTTTCCCTGCCCCCACATCCCTTTCCCTGTGCCCACATCCCTTTTCCTGCCCCCAGCATCCCTTTCCCTGTTCCCAGCATCCCTTTCCCTGCCCCTGGCGCCGAGGCTGCTGCGGGGCCCTGTCGGTGACTCCACGCGCTGCGTGGCTTCGCTATTCCCAAAATCCCACTCCGAGGCCGCCTCTCCCTTTCCTGGGAGCGTTTTGGAGTGGCTCGGACCCCGCTGGGCGTTATCTGGGAGCGCCGGGTGATCCCGGCTGGGAATTGCGGTGCCTGTGAGTCACGGCTGCCCTTGGAAAAGACCTTTGTGCCTTCCGGGCTCGTCTGCGCCAACCCTCCTGGCTCTTAGCCTTAAAACACCTCTAAAACTCTTTGTTGGGGTTGGTGGAGGCTGAGCTCGGGTCGGGACTGCCGGCGTCGGGCGGAATTTCAATGCCAGAGGCGTGTGGAATGGGAATAGGAGCGGAATGGGATGAGTTTCGGGATGGGTCKAACGGGGGGGTTTGTGTTCGTGCGCGCGGGCTGGGCCTCTGCGGGGCTGGGCAGGGAGAAAGCAGCGAATCTGCCCATGGATTGGGAAAATCCTGGGATGAAAGCCCTGGGGCRGTCCAGCTTCTCCCTGCGCTGCGACGGGGGAACCCATTGCAGGGACTGGGGGGGACTGGGGGGCGCTGGGAGCTTGGTTTAGGTTTAAAATAGCGATTTAAAAAGTCGTCCTTCAATAGCAAACGAGGTTCGCAGGCGCGGGGAGGGTGTGGAGAAATCCAAGCGGGAGCACGGGCGGGGTGCGAGAGGGGAGGACAGAGCAGGGAGAACTTTGCTCCCAATAAAAATCCCACTGGGACAAAAGCTGCTTTGTTCCCGTTTCTCCCACCCCGCCACGTCCCGGCGACTCCCTCTTCCAGCCAGGTGGCTCCCACGTCCCCACATCCTCCTCCCCTCCTGCCGGAGCAACCTGGGGTGGTGGGAATCATCCCCGCCCATGGAAGGAGCCCCTGGATGAGCTTTAAGACCCCTTCCCACCCGCCCCTTCCCGCGATTCCCGATCCTGCRCCTCGCCGGGCTCCCGCACCCCCATCCCGGCCCCGCCGCCCGGGCGGGGGGTCCCGGCTCGCCGCCCCCCAGCCCCGGCGGGCGTCGCGGTGCCGCTCCGAGCGTTCCCAGGGATCCGGGGCTCCCTCCGGCGATCCCCGGGAGCGGGCGGCTCGGGCGGCCGCGAGCGGTGCCAGCGCCCGTCAGCGGCGGTGCCACATCGCTGTGACAGCGGCGACACCGCCGCGCGGGGAGGGGGCGGGGCTGGAAAATCCCGTTAAAAAATGGACATTATTGTGACTTCCAGGCGCCAGGATGGGCTGGGCGCGCCAGCGCCTCCAGTAGAGGCACCRGCCCGCTGCCCCGCTCCCGTTTTCCCTCCTTTTCGCCCCAATTCACTGTAAGCCCCACCCCACCCTCTGCTCGCTGCCCGCTCCCCGCGATCCCAAAACTCCAGCAACCCTTTCTTGGGGGGGGGGGGGGGGCAGAAACCAGAGCAGGTTTCAAACCGCGGCTCGAGCTCGGCCATTCTCAAGGGGAAAACAAAATTCGAAGCAGAATCTTAACGGTGTTTCTTCTGTGTGTGTGTGTGTGTGTGTGTTTTCTCCTGTTCTGTTGTTGTTTTTGTTGTTGTTGTTTTTTTTTGTTGTTGTTGTTGTTGTTAGCAACCCAACTACTGGAGCTTTAAGGTCAGTATTTCGGGTTTTTCCTGCTTCTCTTCGAAATGCATGTGCTGGCTGCGGCCGTGGGAGCGGTGGGGGGTGGGAGCTCGGGGTGGGATTTTGGATGAGGATTCCCAAAGTCTCGGCTCGGCAGAGGTTCCAGCTGGCGAGAGGGATTTTTTTGGGGGGTTTTGTTTGGGTTGTAAACACACACAAACCTGCTCCGTGAGTCCGTGGCCTGCCCTCGTTCTGACCCCACAGCCAAGCCCTGCTGCTCTGGGGTTGTTTCCTTGCAGCGGGAATTCCCTGAATTCTGGGAAAAGGACGGGAAAAGGCCTCTTCTGGATGGGGTGGCTGCTCCCAGGCAGGGATACAGGGGTTGCTCTGGTTTCCAGCCTCCTCCTCCTCCTCCTCCTCCTCCTCGAGCCGTGGAGCTGATCCCACTCCTCCTGCCGGGCTCTGGGATCTGCCACCCTTCCCATCACTCGGCGTCTCCATCACTTCCCTGCACCTGGCCCAGCCCCTCTTCCCTTTCCCGGCTCCTCATCCCCTTCATTCCCCAAAAATCCCATCCTGATGGGGCTTGGGAGTCTCAGGACGGGAGAGACTGTGCCAGAACTTCGTAGGATTGATGGGAGGAAGGAGATTCCCGAGCTGCTGTTTGGTGTTGGGAGATTCCCGGACCGGAGGGAGTAGGAATGAGATTCCCGAGCTAGAGTTCGGTGCTGAGGGATCCCCAACCCAGCAAACGAAGTTGTTTGTCCGGCTGGAGGCGTCCGGGAGGGGAAGGAGTCACAATCCCTGTCTCCATCCCCTGGTGTTTGGAAAACAGGGAGAAACGGAGGAGGATTTCCCCTCCTCCTCTTCCTTCTCCTCCTCCTCCTCCTCCTCCTCCTGCTCGCCCAGGCAACACTTCAAGGTCGGGCTGGTTGCCGGGTGACCTTGGCGTGTCGTC
Organism: Amblyornis subalaris; assembly: GCA_018881555.1. Classification (NCBI taxonomy): domain Eukaryota; kingdom Metazoa; phylum Chordata; class Aves; order Passeriformes; family Ptilonorhynchidae; genus Amblyornis; species Amblyornis subalaris. The sequence goes on from JACAXG010000198.1 coordinate 1,141,091, forward strand.
CCCGGCGGGTTCGCTCTTCCCAGGGATGAAAGAGCAGGGAATCTCCGCGCCCGGCTGGCGGCGGGGGAGCCGGGAAATGCGGGATGCGCTCCGAACCCGTCCCGAGTTTTCATTCCCGGAGCGTTCGCGGCGTGAGGCGGGGGCGGCTCCCGGGATGTTCAGCTGTCCCTGTTCTCACGGCCACGCGCTCCCGGGGGCATTCCCGGCGCTGCGAGAGGGCTGGAAGACGCAAAATCCTAAAATTTTATATATTTTTTCCCGATTTTTTTTGTCAGCAAGCAACAAAACAGGGCTGGACTTCAGGAGCGCCCCCACCCCACGGGTTTCCACCGAGATGTTTTCCCGAATCCCTTATTTTTCCCACCCAAACCTCGGACTGCTTTGCGAGGGGAGCCTCTTCCCGGCTCTCGGGAATGCGCTGCGGGATAAACCCAGCCGTGCCCCCGCTGCCGAGTGGGGCGTGGGGCGTGGGGCGGCTGCTGGAGGCTTCCTTGAGGCCACCGCAGCCACTCGTGTCCCCCCGGGGGCTGCCGCGGCCCCAGGATGGGGGSAAGCTGCCTCCCACCTCCCAAAAATTAAATTTTGATGTCCCTTCGGGCTCCCTGGCTGGGTCCGGCTGCGCCCCGGCCCTGCCGCACCCTCGGGTGAAGGGGGGGGGATGCAGATGGAGGGGGATGGAGGGGATGGCATGGTGGGAAGGGCTGTGCCGGATTCCCGGGAATGCGAGGGGGCAGGACCCRCTCCTGTCCAGCCCTGGTGTCCCCATCTGCCCGGGGACGGGCGGTGGYCGCGGTTTGGGGCTCCCCGGGGTGGGATTCGGGGGAGGGAATCCCTGCGGTGCCGCGTTTGTCGGTCGCGGATCTCGTGGGTGTGCGTGGCGGTGCTGTCACCGCAGAGAGGGGTCCAGGGTGTCACTCTGTCCCCTGGCCTTTCATCCCCACGCCCCCTCGTGTCCGTGGGTCAGCCCCTGACCCGCTCCACCCTCCCGCCCCAGCGCATCCCTGGGGTTTCTGCCACGGCTTCCAGACCGAGCCGGCCCCGCTGGGCCCACGCGTGTCCCTTCCCGCGGGGCGTGCGCTCGCCCCGAGCGCTCGATCCGCGCCGCTGCCAGGCCCCGCGTCCCCGGGCGCATTCCCGAGCCTCATCCAGGCCGTTCTGCTCCCTCCTCCCGCTTTTCCATGGCCCGGATCCCACCCCAGCTCCCACCATCCCGGGGAGCCGTCCCAGCCCCGTGGCTCGCWGGGTTTGGGAGATCCAGGGCCGCATCCAACGCGGGGGGGGGGAGGCAAATCCCTTTGGGAAGTGCCGCTGGGCTAATGCGGGGGGTGGGCTGGCTCCCGGTGGGAACGCGGGAGGGATGGGGAAGATCCAAAGGCAGAGCCCGGGAAGAGCTCCTTCGGTGCCAGGGCTTGAAAGGAACATCAAAGGCAGCGGGAGCGAGAGCCGGGCAGGGAAAAAGGGCCGGGATGAGGGGGGGGGAGCGGCGGRGGACGCGCAGGACGCATTTGTCTCTGAAACAAGAGTCTGGAGCTGCGTTCTCCGCGCCGCGCTCGCGCCCGGCTCCAGCTCCAAGCCTCTGGATGCAGGTTTCCCGGGAGCGCCGCGGCTCCTTGTGGGAAGCCATTTCCAGCTCCCCGGCGCTCTCCCGGGCGGAATGAGAGGCGAGCAGCGCTGTTTGCCCGCAGGAGATGAGCAAATACCAGGCAGCCTCGGCTCCTGGCATCCCTCTGCTCCCGCTCCTGCCTCCTCCCCGCGCCCTCCCGCCCGGTTATTCCCGCTGGGAGTGGGGATTTGGGGTGGATAAGGAAGGGGGAGCSGTTTCGGGGCGGCTGCTGCCGGCTCCTCGCTGCGGGTTGTTTTTTTTTTTTTTGGGTTCTCGCTGCTTGTCCGGCCTCTCTGGGAGCTGCTCTCCGGCGCGATCCATCGATCCCGGGTTTTGTCAATATTTATAGTCATGGAAACGCGGGATGGGTTGGCAGGGAGCTGAAAGGCCACCTCCTCCCAACCCCCTGCCGCGGGCAGGGATGCAGGGACTCCAGCAGGGTGCTGGGAATGACAGGAGCATCCTTGGGGTAGGAATGGGGAAACCGAGGCGCGGCGGGAAGAGAYGGGACCGGATTTTCCCGGCGGGATGCAGCAGCCACGACCCGGGGCCGTGTCTGGGCTGGCATCCCGGATTTGGGGCTCTTTCCCTCCCGCTCTTCGCTCCGAAGCTGCTTTTGGGGTTTTTTTGCCCCTCGGAGCCTTTTTTCCCGGGATGTTCTCACGGGCTCTCCTGCTCTCCCTGCCCGCAGCTGTCCCGGCAAACCGTGCCTCAGATTCCAGAGAGCTGGACTCTGTCACCCGTGTCGCMCTCCCGCGTCCCCGCTGCTCTCCCCTCCTCGATCCCAACCGGGGCTTGTCCCTTCTCCCTCCGTCCCTTCCCTGCTGCTTCCCGGCGCTTGGCTTTGCTCCCCATCCATCAGCGTCCCTGAGGGATGCCGTAATTGCCTTATTTTGGGAAGATTTTGTCACCCGCGGCAGAGCGGGGACCSATGGCGGCTCAGCCCCGGCCGGGAATGGGGCGGGTGGGGATCGAGGGAGCGGGGATGGAGCACCCTAACCCCAAAAAAGCATCTCCTGCCCCGTATCCCACCCTAATCCCTGTCCTGGGGCCGCCTGGACCAGGCCCCCCCGCGTTTGTCCAGGGATGGATTGTCCGTGGCGGGATGGATTCCAGGCTGGACATTCCCGTTTGAGACGCAGGGAAAGCAAAGCCGGGAATAAAAACCCGAATGAGGGAGGCTTCTCCTCCCCGGTGTCGGGGAATGGGTGGGATAAGGATGAATGGGCACCACGCGTCCCCTTCCTGCGGCTGTTCCCAAAATTCCAGCTTCCTTCCAGCCCTGCCCCGGRCGCCAGGACCTTCTGCTGCCGCACSCTTGTGTTTTTGGGGGAGAAAACGAGCGTTTTGCGGGGACCGAACGCATTTTTGGGCACTCTGGGGGCCTGTCCTCGGTGTGGACTACGGGACAGCTCCCGGATTTTCCTTTTCCCGGGCAGATCCCGCTCCCATCCCGACCCYTGCGCGGCTGAGGGAAGGCGCTGGGCAGGCAGCAGCGTCAATATTCATGAGGCTGCGGAGGATCCAGGCTTTTAAATATTCATGAGGCTCCCGGTGCCAGCGGGAAGGGCGGAAAACGCGGAGAGGGCACGAGCAGGCCCCCCCCCCCCCCACCAGCGACCCCGCCCGGGGTGGGGGCACAGGGGTGGCTTTGGCTTTGGGAACGCGACCTGCGGGCCTCGTCACCTCCGGAGGGTGCGGGATGTCGGGATCAGGGGTGTGGGAACATCCCGTTCCGCCCCTCCGCGAGCCCATCCCGAGGCAGGGAGTCGCGGCTCACATCTGGCTGCCGGGACGCACATCTGGAGGGGGAAGGCGCCTTCCTTGAGCCGAAGGGGTCCGGTTTAAACAAACAACAAAAAAA